>PITA01005052.1:0-115908 GCA_004023965.1 Spilogale gracilis | reverse complement strand
AGGAAAGTAAATGGGAACTAGGGTAATCCAGGGAGGGAAACGAAACAACAGAGACTTTGGACACAGAAACAAACTGAGGGACTTGGAGGGAGGGGGGTGGAGGGATGGGAGAGCCTGGTGGTGGGTACTGGGGACACCTAAAGCGTGGAGCACTGGGTGTGGGGAATGGGGAATGAATCTTGGAACACTGGGAAAAAAAAATTTTAGTAACAATAAAAAAAATAAATAAATAAAATAAAATAAATTTAAAGTAAAAAAAAAAATATTTGGTCTCTTTTCCTCAGTTCTGGAAAGTGCTTCAGAGCCATAAAGGTGAAATGAATGTGTTGTTATTCATAATCAGCCCCTTTCCTCCACAGCTGGATTTGTGTTAATGAGGTGACTTTTGGAAAGCTCCTGAGAATGTTAAAGTTGTCAGAGGAACCAGTCCTACTTGGAGGGGTAGAACTTCAATCCCACTCCCTGACTTCCTGGCAGGGAGAGGGGTTGGAGTCTGAACCAATTACCAAAGGCTACTGAGTTCATCCATCATGCCTAAGTACTAAAGCTTCCATAATAGTCCAGAAGGAGGGTGTTTGGAGAGCTCCCAGGTAGAGGATACAGAAAACTTCTGCAAGTTACACACTGGCCCCTGGGGGCTGAGCTCCACAAGGACAGAAGCTCCTTTGAGCAGACCTACGTATCTCTTCACTGGCTATTAATTTTGTATCTTTTAATATTCTTTGTCATATGGAGAGCAAATAAGTTTCCTCAGCTCTGTGGGCCACTCTAGCAAAGTAATTATACCCAAGGAGGGGGCATGGGAATCTCTGATACATCAACAGTTGATCAGAGAACAGGTAACAACCGAGACTCGTGAGGGCTATCCTGAACCGTCCCCAAGCAGGCGGTGTTTAGAACCTCTAGCTGGTTGGTCAGAAGGACTGGTGACAACCTGGGCCTCTGGCGTCTGAAATGAAGGGCAGTCTTGGGTGGTAGAGCCCCGAACCTGTGGCATCTAGCACTGCTCCATAGGATGGTGTCAAGATTGAGCTGAATTCTGAGACAGAGTGTCCGAGACAGCAGGGTGTCCGAGGATTGTGTGTTGGACTGTTGCCCTGTCTCACTGGAACTGGGTCCAGGAACCCAAAAAGAGAGATGTTTGGCCATTTTTGTGGGTGGTGCCAGGACCCTGGTTTTGTCTGTGCTTTGACAGGATCATGGACCATCTTATTTTTACTGCACTTCATTATCTCCTCTGACGGTGGCGGTCTGTAAGATGGACTGTGTTCAACACGAGAATATTGAGACCTGGCTGTGAGGGCCAGGCCGACTGTTGGGCCACCAGGGGCTCCCTTTTCTCTTTCTTCTGTACTCTCAGATGAGTGACATGGAAGGGAGACAAAGCTTTAATGCTAGATGCTGAAGGGGAGCAGAAGGGGAGCCTAAGTGAGGAGAGATTCGAAACTTGCACCCCAGATAAAAGAGTGGTTCACATTTGGGGCCATTGCCTGAGTGATGCCCCCTAGAGTGTAAAATTTGTTTGAGTTTCTAGAACTGCTGAATCAGTCCTCGCTAGCCAACTACCAATTCATCATCATCTGTCTGGACAGTGGGAAATATCTGGCTTTTAAAGGAGCAACGGGGTACCGATACGACCTGCCTTTGGTCCACCCCCCAACTCTGAAGCCAGACTACTTGAGTGTGAATGCTGACTCTGCTACCCAGTTCCTAGCTCTGCCCATCTACGCTCTGTTTCCTCCACTGAGATAGTGTATGCCTTGTGGGATTATTATAAAATTGAATACTTCCCATGCACATGAAGTTTCGAGACCATTGCTTGGTATACTGCTATTGTGTTACCTCTTAACCCCACCACGCACAGACATTCCCGGAATCCTTGGGCCCCTGCAGAATGCTGAGGTAGGGCCACTCTCATACCTGAACTTAGCGGTTAGACAAGCCCAGTTAGAGCTCCAGGCGGAGGGGAGTCCTGGTAAGTGGATAGGCCTCTTATGTGGGATTTGGTGGGGTCTGTGGAGCCTGCAGAGACCAGAGTCTGAATCTGGCATGAGGAGTCTCAGTTGGTCCTTGCAGCCCCCTGGGCCCTCCACAGGCCTGGGTCAGGGACCACGTGTGTCGATACACACACTCTTGAGTGCAGTGGGCCAGAAGCACCATTTTTCCAGGTCTCTGTCTTTCAAATGTTCATTTTCACACACAATAGACCCCAATAAAGCCTGTAAAACTACCACAATCTCCCCATTTTAAGAAAGGCAAGCTTCCTGCTACAGGGAGGGGCTGTGTGCAGCAAGCATTAATACTGTAAATCACAAGGATGGGCTCCGCACACAGTGACTCCTTGCTTATAAGCTTTTTAATGTCTTCTTCCGTCACTGTGGAATATGTTATTTACTCTCCGCCGGAGCTTTGGCTTCTGCCCTTCTATTGGCCATAAAAGTAATAGCCAATGTTTGTGCACAATGACAAATCAGACAAGGCAAATATTATACCTGCGGAGTACAAATCCACCTGAACTCCTTTTGATCCCTATCACAGGTTTAGGTTATTCGGATGTGTCACAGTAAGAGGCTTTGGTTCTGTTTCCTGGTCAGTGTAAGTCTTACAAGCAAGCAGAGCAAATAGGTAAATACAGAGTTTGATTTGAGGGGCACAGACAGGGGCCTCTGTCCGGCTCCTCATCTTCTGCAAAATCTATCCTTCTCATTAATCTATGGCCAGATTTCAAATCTGGGTATATTTGCATTTCAAGGCATGGCAAGAGTTTAAATGGAAGAATATACCGCCAGTTGCATAATTCAACGTCAGGTAGTCTGTGGGCGGGGGGTACTTGCTGCCACATGGCAGATTGAGGGCCAAGGGCACTGGGCCACAGTTTGTTTTGCATGTGAAACTGGGTTAGCGCCCACTCAGATTCTAATGATATAGACAATTCTTTATAGACTATGTGTCCCATTGTGGCCACTACATTCTGGTTTGGCTTAGTTGCTTGGTTATGATTCTACATCATAAGCAAAAAGCTGTCAACATGGATCATGATGAAAATAATTTAATTGGCAGCGTGTTGGAAAGTCAGAAATTCCAACATCTCATTTCCTAAGAACCGATGTTACTTTCTAGGAGCCAATTCCCAATTGGATAGAATATGTATGAGCTTAGGGAAGGCTTTCCTGGGGCTTTGTTCGAAGGGAGGCTCCCATGTTCTGACCATGGGAAAAGAAACTATAGAAACATTTTTTCATGTATTCAAGATGGATTTTGAAGTCATTTTCTAGAAAGATATTTATATTATGTGGTTTGTAAACACTTTTCTAAGTATAGGGATCTGTGGGAGCATTTCTCTAGGGATATGGAGGACAGGCAGGATGAGAGGATAAGGTCAGAAAAGCTTGAAGTCCTTAAAGTGGAGAGGGCATTAAACAGAGATAGAGCACTGGAAGGAATCAGGGAGACAGATTTTCCCTTGATTCTGCCACAAAACCATTCTCTGTGGTTGGGTTTTCGTCCCGGACTCCATTACTCTCAGCTGTGTAAAATAAGGAGGGTGACTAGCAAAAGCTCGAAGTTTCCATCTGGTCCTCAAGTTCTATGGCTCTCATTTCTAGCAGTCCCGGGGAATGTAAGCACTACCAGTGCTTGAGGTAAAATGACAAAATTCTGAAACACTTCACGAATCTTGGTCAGGGAGCGTGGGTTCTTGCTGCCTCAGAAGCCTGTCACCGAGAATCTATCAGTCCAGGGAGGGCACAGTTGTCCTGCTTTCTTAGTGATCATCCAGCCACTAGCCTATCTCTTTTGCCAAGAACATCTTCCTGCAATTTTCCAAAATGCAGGGCCCAAGAGGGGAATTACAACTACTGTTTTGCTCCCCCCTCATACTGTATTGATCATGTAGCGGGTATAGAATTCTGAATTGAAAATTATTTCTCATTTCAGCTTTGAGAGTGAGGCTCCACTATTGGCTAAGTTTGTAATGGTAGTGTTGAGAAGTCTAAAACCATTCTGACTCATTATACTTTTTTTTAAATCTCTGGAACATTTAGGGACATTTTATTACACTGTGATATTTTGACTTTTGGCAAAAATATAGCTTGGTGTTGCCATCCTTGCTTTAATTGTACTGGCTACTAATTTTCTTCATTTCTCAGGAATCTATCATATTTCATCAATAACTTCTCCATTTCCTCTGTTATTCCTTTATCTCTTTTTTAAAGACTTATTTATTAATTTGTCAGAGAGAAAGAGAGAGCATAAGCAGGGGGAGCAGAAGGAGAAGCAGGCTCCCTGCTCCCAATATGGGACTTGATCTCAAGACCCTGGGATCGTGACCTGAGTTGAAGGCAGATGCCTATCCGACTGAGCCATGCTGCTATTCCTTTCCTTTTTATTTTTATTTTTTTTTTAACTGGCTCGTAAGGCTCAAACTCACAACCCTGAGATCAAGACCTGAGCTGAGATAAAAAATCAGACATTCAACTGTCTGAGTCACCCAGGCACCCCTTTGTTATTCCTTTCCTGAAGGCATTTTTAGCTTTTTTTTTGCTGTCCTAGCTTGATTGTCTAAATTGCTTTTTTCGATTTTTCCAACTTTGTTTTGTTGTTGTGCTATTTGATGTTTTGCAAAGAGTATGTTTTCAATTATTTTAATCAAGTTATATTTTTATTTGCCTCAAATATTCAGTTCAGAGTTTATCCCCTCCTTTCCTACCTCAGTCTGTGCACGTGTTCTGCTCACCAGTGTCCTTTCAGTCAGAAGATTCTCCAGAGACAAAGAAACAAACCAAAGAGTTAAACACACAAAACTACAAAAATGCCTTGAAACTCTTGAAATACACATGGTACTCTTCTACTTCAATGTCCCCTTTGTGGCCACATGAGCTGAAATATTCTTGTAGCTCTAGCAGACCACACTGAAGTTTTTATCCTACTTCTGAAGTTCTGATTCAAGAAATTTGATCCAGGAGTTTCAGGAAAGAACTGAGTTGTCATTGAATCCCTAAATGCAAGGGTCATGCAATCATTGGGACCAAATGGATGAGCAAAGCCTGAACTAGCAGCTCTTTTAAAACATTGATTTGGGGGCACCAGGGTGGATCAGTCAGTTAAGCATCTGCCCTCGGCTCAGGTCATGAGCCCAGAGTCCTGGGATCAAGCCCCACGTCGGGCTCTCTGCTCAGGGGAGTGTCTGCTTCTCCCTCTCCACTCTCCCCCCCCCTCAAATAAATAAAATAAATAAATCTTTAAAAAATATATTTAAAAAGTAAAACATTGATTCAGACTATGGAAAATCAACATTCCAGAGCGGGGAAAGTGTAGAGTTATGACCCTTCTGCTCAGTTTCAGAATTAAAAGCCAGAATGCATCACTTTTACCGACTTTAGAGGATCAGAAAAGCCCCTGAAGTGATTGTTGTTATTGTAAATTCTTACTGGCAACCCAAGCTCAAAGTCTAATGGTAGCCATATGCATGTACCTATACTTTGTTGAGATGAATTTTCACAAGGAAATACATATTTTTTTCTTTTTTTTCTGTTTTTTGGGTGTTGATATCTGGAATTCATAACTGCATACCTAAGAATGCTAAAGCCTTTCAGCTACAGGCAATTCCCTATTTAAAAGATAGATTTCAGATTGGCATTTCTCTCCAGTTCCAGAGTTGGAGAGCAGGTAGCAGCTTCTAAGTTCCTCCCTGCCAGGATAAAAAAGGGTCTCCTGGGGTCAAAGAGACCAAGAAGAGCAAAAGCAGAGGTTGGCAGGTTGTCTGAGAATTAGAGTTTCAAATATGCACCTTTCTGTCTCGGTAGACAGTGTTGTAAAGGCCCTATCCGCTCTGAGTATGAGGGGTCTTTCTGTATTGTGGGTCTGTCCATTGGGAAGTCTGATTGCAGTAAATTGTGTAGAAGGCAGCTTGACAAGTCTTTCTCATCCATTCCTTAGCTTCACTGCAGAGATGCAAACTCATTCATTCCATCAAGGCCCAATATTTCCATCAGGATAATAGTACAGATCCCCAAACAATGTTATCACACTTCTGGGGATTTATTCCATGGAAATAATTCTAGAAAAGAAAATATAGCTTTACCTATTCTTTGCAACAAAATTATTCATAATTGCAGAACTTTTGGGATGAACCGCTGTGTCACATAAGGGGAATGGCAAATAACCTATGCCATTTCCTTGGTGAGTCAGTAACAATATTAACTATTAAAACCATGTCAGCATGTCACTACTAAAACCATGTACCAGTAAGAAGAGAGATTCACAATTAAATGTGAGTGAGAAAAGAAGAACTCAAAATATCACTTATGACTACAAATTTTAAATGGTATTTATATAGACCAGGATGAGAAAAAAATGCAAAAATAAAATATATTTATCAAGAGTTGCCAGAGGAAGTTTGGGCCTTCTTTTTCTGTTGTTATTTGTCAAATTGTGGCAACTGTGGAGTCTGATTCTAGAACAGCTGCTCTGCCGAGAAGCAGTTGGGAATTCCTGGTCTCTGATAATATTCTGGGTGTATTTCATGGTATACTAGTTAGCTCTAGGATGTTAAGGTATTCCCTGAAAACAAGACAAAGCAAAACAATAAAAAAAAGTATTTTTGGCCAAATGAAGGTTAAATCCCTTTGTTCTCAAAAATGTTACTGTGGGCCCCCTTAGACCTCAATATGCTAATATAGAACATGAAATTCTGAGAAGGGAAATAAATATGCAGCTTTTTCAAGACATCTCAGGCCACAGATGCCATTCCCTCCTCCAGCCCCATCTCCCTCTCCTTCCCTCTCTCTCTCTCTCTCTCTCTTTCTCTCTCTCTCTCTCTCTCTCTCTCTCTCTCTCTCTCTCACACACACACACACACACACACACACACACACACACACACACACACAGGCATTCTGTAGGACTAGTGTCCTGTTAAGAAAGCTGTGGGTCATTTCTGATAGTGACTTATGCAGTCCCTTAGCTCGGTCAGAACTAAAGAGACACTTCTCCGGTTTTCATCGTCCAATGGGGTAGCCGAGCGATTTCTTTTCATCTTTCAAAGTCTCACTCGAATGTCACAAGCTCTGTGAGAATCTTCCCAGCCTCTCCAGGCAGAACTAATGTTCCTCCCACTTCTCTCCCATTCTACTTTGCCTATTGTTACAGTGCACTGTATTCCTTGGCAATTATTTGTGTTTTCTCTTCGGTTAGAAGAGCCATTTTCAGTCTTCACTGTGTTTTACAATCAACTGAGGATCTCACTATAGTACAGATGTCCAGGCACCGCTGCCCCCCATACAGATTGGGTTTCTTTGCGTCTGCGAAGAGACCTCAGACCACGGAGAAAGAGAATCAGCCCCTGAAGGCCAGGTGTGAGTTGTGCTGCTCTTTGTATTACTGGCATCTGTCACTAGCCGGCAGGCATAATGTTTTGCTAAATGAATGTGCCCTAGCAAAAAAACAGGAAATGCTTATTTAAAAACTGTTAATACCTCTTGTGAAGTAACACGTTTTGATTAGCTGGGTTCCTTCATTTGCCATTTTAGTGATGGAAAGAGGCATCCAGGAGATGAAAGAAAAAATACATAAAGTCAGCATGTGGGAGACCATGCAGAGTGGTCCTCTGGTGAGAACTGGGACGTCCACTGTACCAATTTGCCTCAATGCCACACCTTTCTATTGCTCTTGAACCTTCAGGAAAGCGTACTCCAGCATAAGGCTCTGAAGTTCAACTGGGCAAGGCCTGGGCTGGGCTATCCCTCAAGTTATGCCCAACAGGAACGTAAAACCAGAGCCTGGACTGGGGCAGGGGGAGCGTGCTGCACGCCTAGGACACCGAAGAAGTCCGTAATTGAGATAAATACCTTTTTTTTTAAAGATTTTATTTATTTATTTGACAGAGAGAAACACAGCGAGAGAGGGAACACAAGCAGGGGGAGTGAGAGAGGGAGCAGGCTTCCCGCCGAGCAGGGAGCCCAATGTGGGGCTTGATCCCAGGTCTACGGGATCATGACCTGAGCCGAAGGCAGTCGCTTAACCAACTGAGCCACCCAGGAGCCCCGAGATAAATACTATTTTAATGAAATATTTGAAGAAGCCAAAATGGAAACAAAAATAAAAATCTTTGATCAACAAAATACTGGTATTTTAAACAACAGAATCATCGCAGCTGTGTGCTTAACAGGACTAGAGCCCGAGTCAAAGGAAAACCAGGGATACTGAGCCTGTCTTCATTTAAAACTTTGGTATTACATTCATCGTGGAGTTTGGGGTTTATTTTGATTGTTTAATATATTTCACTAAATAGTATGTATCAAAAGCTCCACTTGTCTTGATCACTGAAGCTTGTGGTGCCCCCTCCAGGTTGGTGTCTGAAACACTCACTTGTTTTACCTTAGTCCTGACCCTGAGATGGACACTTGGATACTCCTTTGAAATCAGTCTTCCAACTTTGCAAAGGATGCTGTTTGAGAACACGCTGGCCTCGTTAAATTCCCAGGAAGGAAGCTAACCAGCAAATTACTCTGATGATACAACCCCCCCGTAGAATTTCTTAAAGAAAAATAATACTTTTTTTTTCCTACGATGGAAGGCTTCACACTGATCTGGAAAAGGATCCCCACGGGACTAGCCCACCTGAAGCAGACTGCCCACAACCCCAGTCCAGGGGTTGGCTTGGGAGTGGCAGAAACTGGAAAGGAGGACGTTGAAACAGGGTAAGAGCACACCAACTGTCTCCTGCAATAATGGCCTGAGTCTGAGACAGAAGAGCCAGGAGCCCCTATATGGAATCAATGTCTAGGGCACAGTACTTCAAATGTCCCAGTGCAGGGAGACTTCTGCCTCTGAGCCCATGGGTGTTTTTAGGGTGAAACATGACCAGGGCTTCTGGTCTACCAAATATAGATCAGATGATACACATACGCTCATGGATATAAACCATTTTTCCTTGGGGATCAGCGTAAACAACTATTCAGATTCCCCACATAAATGATATATTTCTTTCCTCCCTTCCTCCCTATTACTTCAGGGTGAAATTCTGGGGAGTAGATACCCTAATGAGGGCTGCAAAGATTTTGCCGAGAGGAGAGTGTAGTAGAACCACCACTCTCCCCCTTGCAAAAAACAACTATTGCTGGTCTATCAGCTGGTGGCAGGACTCCTTTGTACTTGGGTAGAGAAATTTTGTTTGTAGGGAGATACCTTGGTGGGTCTTTTCGTTTGGAGTGAGTGAGCACCCAGTCATGGCCTGGATAGGCAGGGGAGACCAGAGGGAGCCACGTTGCACTGCCTTGGAAATTGGGAGAAGCCATGAGTTTTGGGACATTGCCAGGAGGCACGGGATGCCCTGCTGGAGAGTGGGCATGAGAGGGGGTGCTGTCGGCAAGGTCAGTAACAGGAACACTGCCTTTGGGGAACCTCTCATGGCTGATGCTCTGTTAAAAGTTACCTGCGGTGAGCTGGTTTGTGCATTTGGGGCCTCCCGCTCACTCACTCCACCACCAAATTCGTCAACAAAAATCTCTCTCAACACAAGTGGGTTTTGCAAATGGTGTTCTGAAAGCAAAGTACCACAAAACCAAACAGGGTTGACACTCTGCATTTGGGTTGCTAGTGGGGTGAAAGAGGAGTGAAATGAACAGTCAGAGAACATGAACTTTGGGGGAAATGGAATGAAATTGAAATAAAACAGAGAGCAAGGGCGCCTGGGTGGCTCAGTGGGTTAAAGCCTCTGCCTTCGGCTCAGGTCATGATCTCAGGGTCCTGGGATCAAGGCCTGCATTGGGCTCTCTGCTCAGCAAGGAGCCTGCTTCCTCCTCTCTGTCTGCCTCTCTGCCTACTTCTGATCTCTCTCTGTCAAAAAAAAAAAAAAATCTTAAAAAGAAAAAAGAAAACAGAGAGCAAGAGGACATAAGAAGAAACAAAACAAAAGCTTCCTTGGCCTGTGGCAGGTGGGGGATGGAGAAACCGAGAACTAGGGTCCTTCCTCCTGGGGGAGTGAGGCTCCGGCCACAACATCTCACTATTATAGGAAAAGGTGACCCCAAAAGGAACTGTGGGGTGAGGACTTCCAGATGACTGACACAGAAAAGAGAGCTTAAATGTCATCACGTGTCACATAATGGCATAATAGAGTTTCTTTTCCCAGAATAATAATAATGCACCTGACAAAAGGCTTTCACATGAGTAAAGAGCACATAATTTCTGAATATTTAATGCAAAATTGCCATAGAATAAAATGGTCATTAAATATGTAAATGCTATTTACACGTGCTTATTGCTCCCATAACTCATCTCTTATATAATGTGATCTCTGTGCCCTAATTTGTTACTTGGTCACGGGCTCCACAAATCAAAATCTGGGGCAACCCTTCACAAAGAAGCACGTTGATGAAATGCACAAAAAATATCTCTCTCTGTGCTAACAGGAGGTTTCTGAACTTGGCCTTTTTGCTCTTGATCCAAGGAGAAAAGATGGAGACCAGCACCCTCCGGGGGATGGGTGTGATGCCAGGTGGTGAAGGGCCATTCAGATGAAAGAGAAGCCCAAACATCCCGTCTCAAGTAGGCACCGCGGGTCTCCTTAGTCCCCTTTAATGTACTACTAAGCCAGAGATTAAGAAAGTTTTAAAAATGGTCCTTTGATCATCACAAGCGAGCTAACTTTCTGCTTTCTTGTGAGGGCTGCTTAGGTGCCATTTATTATTTTAGAAAGAAATAAAGTGAAGCTGGTAAGAGCGGTCTCCCCCATCCTGCTCTCCTTATTGTGTTTGCTGTTGTTGTTTTTCCATTTTCATGCAAGGGACCAAGGCCTGCTACTCAAAGCGCAGTCTGGGGGCGCCTGGGTGGCTCAGTCATTAAGTGTCTGCCTCCGACTCAGGTCAAGATCCCGGAGTCCCCGGGTTCGAGCCCCGCATCGGGCTCCCTGCTCGGCGGGAAGCCTGCTTCTCCCTCTCTCACTCCCCCTGCTTGTGTTCCCTCTCTGGCTGTGATTCTCTCTGTCAAATAAATAAATAAAAACTTAAAAAAACAAAACAAAACAAAACAACAACAACAAAACCAAAGTGCAGTTTAGGCCACGAACCCTGGCCTCACCCAGAGCACCTGCATCAGAATCTACATTTTTAACAGATTCCCGGAGGGGATTGTATACACATCTGTGGCGGTTGGTAATGGTGTCAGTTTGGATAAAATGGCCCCAAATTGGGGTTGACCAAAGGAAACATTTGCAGGAAATTGACAAGGTGGAAGTGAAGCAGCAGGAATTCTTCTGGGGTTGGGGGGTGGGGGGATCTAGCTGTTTCTCTCCCTGCAAACAAGCAGGTGGGTCGCAGATTTTCCCTGCTCTCTCCTTCCCTGTCTCCAGCTCTTCTCTCCATTGTCAGCCCTGCGAATGAAAGGAGCTTTAAGCCCACCTGCGACACAGCAGCAACAGCCTTCCGTAGACTCCAGCATCCCTTCTCTTTTCCACTGACCTCTGAGATTTCCCCGAAAATGTCAACTGGTTCATGCATGCCAAAGCTTAAAGAAGTTTCCTTAGTAGCTTTTCTGATTCCCCAGTTCCACTTACCGGACTTTACTCCCCAGCTCATTCCACAATTCTAATAGGTTCAATTTCTACCCTCAGCCCCTACCTCTTCATTATTCACCGTGGTTTAGCTTTCTTGGTAGAACCCTTACTGGTAATGCATTACAGTTCAGAAGGCACCGGTCTACATTAGAGATGTGTTAGCAAGAAGGACTGCCAGTCATCCATCTCCAGCAGGCCTACTGGCCCCCCTCCCTTAGAGGGTTTGTGTGAATGAAGTATGTGCTTGCCAAGAAACTGCATAGGGAACTTTGGAAGTTTCTGGTAATTTTTGGTAAGTACCTCTTATTTATATGAGAACTAATTAGGTGGAGACAGTTCACCCAGGAAGGCTGTTGAAACCCTTTAGCCAGGTTGGATGTTTCAGCTCAGAAGAGAAAAAAGTGAGCTGTTCTGATTTTGAACACTTGATCCCAGCCCTTAAAAGTTTCCTGGTGTGTTTTTGAATGATTGTGAGTTTTTTGATCTCTGTGTTGATTAGGTCTCTTTCATTTGCAAGCGATAGAAACCACCTCAAAGAGAGCCCAATTGCACTACTGGGAATTTACCCCAAAGATACAGATGTAGTGAAGAGAAGGGCCATATGTACCCCAATATTCTTAATGTCCACAATAGCTAAACTGTGGAAAAGGCAGAAATGCCCTTTAACAGATGAGTGGATAAAGAAGATGAGATCCATATACATAGTGGAATATTATGCTTCCATCAGAAAGGATGAATATCCAATTTTTGTATCAACTTGGATGGAACTGGAGGAGATTATGCTAAGTGAAATAAACCAAGCAGAGAAAGTCAATTACCATATGGTTTCACTTACTTGTGGAGCATAAGGAGTAGCATGGAGGACAACTAGAGGAAGAAGGAAAAAATGAAAGAGGGAAATTGGAGGGGGAGAAGAACCATGAAAGACTGTGGAATCTGAGAAACAAACCGAGGGCTTTAGAGGGCAGGGGGTGGGGGAATGGGTGGGCCTGGTGGTGGGTATTAAGGAAGGCATGGATTGCTTAGAGCACTGGGTGTTATATGTAAACAATGAATCCTGGAACATTACATCAAAAATTAATAACATACTGTATGGTGATTTAACATAACAAAATTAAACAAAATAACCCAAAGTTAGAAGTACTGTTTTTTTGTTTTTTTTTTTTCTCCCTTAACTAAATTTTTCTTTTTGTTTGGGGAATGGCTGCTGGAGACAGTCCGTGGATTTAAAGTTCAGTGGCACACACAAAAAAGAGCACCTTATTTCAAGAGATGCAGGCAAAAACTCTGGGACTATCCTGATAGGATGTGATGGACTGATTTATGTCATCTGCTTCTTCATGATCCAACTACCTGGCCAGGAGAAAGGATGCTCTGAGGTCCAGGCCCGGGTCATAGATCTATGTCCACCCTCGGAGGTATAATTGGAATAGCCCCTACTGGAAGTACCCTGCAGTTATGGGTGCCGAGCACAAGTAAGACAGGGGTGGTTTTCTACAGGAAGAAGAGAGAACCGCTGTAAGCAGGCACAGATCCCCACCAGCACCATAATGAAATGAATAGATGGCCGCTCGAAGTTCATAATATAACATGCTCTGGATTTTCCTGTTAGGACCCTAGAAAGGAAATAAGAATATCATAGTCTCTAAATTTACAATCCATCAAATGTTCATTGTCAAAATTTTGGAAATTGTAGGAAAGCATAAAGGGGGGGGATTCACAGCAATCTTACCACCAAGTGAAAAATCATTGTTATTGTGTAGGCATGTGAACTTTTATCCAATTAATTTACTAAAGGGTATTTTCCATATCATTAAATATCCTTCTACACTGTGCTTTTCAATATATGCAGAGTCTTGTACTGTATACTCTTGCTACCCATCCAGTCCTATATTGACCTCTCTATTGTTTCTAAATTATAAACACAACGTATAAAATGCTTACATGTCAATCTCTGTGGATATATATATTAATTTCCACAGGGTAAATGCCAAGCAGAGAACTCACTAGGTTAAAAGGCATCAACATTTTCCCAATTTCCAACATTTTGCTATCCAGAAACATATCAATTTATGTTTCTATTAGATGTGCATTTTGTTGCTTCCTCAACAGTGATTATTAGAAGTGATATTTTAAGCTTGCCAATTCTGTAAGCGAAACTGTCACTGTGGGTTTCCTTTATGTAAATTTGTGATGTTAACACACTTGTTTATATGAATATTGGTACTTTTGTATTTTTGTATGTTGTATGTGACTACCTCTTGAAGTTGTCCTTTAAAGGCATTGGAGTATTTATCATTCCCTTTTAGTTTGTTAGACTCTGTGTACTAAGAACATGAATTCTTTATAATATATATTATAAATTTTTCTCCCAGTTTAACATACACTTTTTATTTATTTTTAGTGGTATTTCAGATGTTTCCAATTATTTTGTAGACCAAGCAAAATTTCCATTTATGTAACTTGCCTTTAAGTATCATTATTATTTTTTTAAAGATCTTATTTATTTACTTAACAGAGAGAAACACAGCTAGAGAGGGAACACAAGCAGGGGGAGTGACAGAGGGAGAAGCCCGCTTCCCGCCGAGCAGGGAGCCGATGTGGGACTCAAACCTGGGACTCCAAGATCATGACCCGAGCGGAAGGCAGATGCTTAACGACTGAGCCACCCAGGCGCCCCTTACCTTTAGTATCATCATTAAAATGCCTCTTACACTGCAATAAAGGCAGGGGGCGGGGGACAAACAAACAAACAAAAACCAGAAGAAAAAAATGGAACTCTCCAAGTTTCCTTCCAGGCATTCTGTGCTATTCATCAGTCAATCATAACTATTTTGTTACTCATTGGTACGAATTACACTTGCCATGTTGCTATCCCTCCCAATCTCTTCACTGAAGAAGGCAAAAGTTGTTTATAGCCATTGTGATATAAAATAATGTTATTTTGGACTGCATTTCCCATATGAATTTGTATTTTTTTTCATTTGGGCCATTCGTTCCCACTGGTAAGTGTATCCGTCCTAGGCCCAGTGCTACTTGGGACCACATTTTATTTGCTGCAAGTGTAAGTCCCATCTTACTATTTTCATTATGTAAAATTTGACTATTATTTTATCTTTTTTTTTGATACACCGGAGAATAATTTCATCAAGGTAAACAAGTCCTTCTGAGATTTTTATTGGAATTGCTTCAACCTTAGGAATTAACTCAGGGAAAAAAGTCTTTCTTTCCATTCAGTAGGATTTCATATCCCTTCCTTTTTCTCAAACAGCGTCATCCCCCAATTTGAATATGCTTTCAGCTCCACAAAACCGAGACACCTTTCCTCCCACATTTAGAAATTTCAGGCTTGGGGCCGACAGCAGTAATATAGTTTATTTTTCTTCTTTCTGCTCAATCACTGATCTTCTGGCATCGACAAGGCTTTCCAGTGAGGACAGGGGATCTTTCTGCAAAATTCTTCAGAGCCCGGGGAGATCTGACCTTGATCTCCAGTCCTGCCATGAGAAAGAGACAACTAATAGGCGCCTCCCACATCCTTCCCTCTTCCAGGGGAAAACACATCTTGCCAGACACTCAGGCTAAGTAAGACAGACTCCTCAAGGAAAACTGGCCAGAACTCAGTGGCAGAACTGGTCGTTTTCCTCCACCTCAGAGCAAATTCTTTTAGAGCAGCAGGAAATGAAATGGTATTCACACCATCAATTACCCTAGCTGTTTACCTAACGAACTCAGCTGCAGAGACAGCCATTTTTAAGACCAAAAGAATATAATAAGCCCGTGGTAACCGTGCAGTAACAAGCACCTTGGAACACTCAAAGTTTGAATTGACACGATTACAGCCTCGCTGTCAGGAAGATGCCATCCCACCATTGACTTATAATGCCATGTTATTTATTGGGATAATTATGCTTTTTCTACCCTTCAGGGGCCCAGAATCAGAGAAAGTAAGCAATTTATTCTTATTCATTCAGCATGTGAGCAAATTTCAAATTAGAATGGATCTCTCCAAGATCTATTATAACTGTGTGGAGGCACTCCGCAGGCTTTGGTCCCTACCCCTAAAGATTACAGGGGCTTAGAGTCATTGTAGGAATCCGTGGGCAGTCCATTCTTCTAAGTTCAGTGAAACAAATTTCTGTTTTGTCCAGAACTCTCCCTCTCCGCCCCCAAATGTTAGCATCGTGTGCCTCCTCTCTGAGCAGCCTTATAATATTGCATGCAGCAAAATGAAATTTTAAAATAGCGTTACATCTCTTCACAATGCTGCAAAGGAGTCATTACTGTAGATGAGGGAAGGGAGGCTCAGAGTAGTTATTAGATGACTTCTTTGGTAGACACAAGTTAATAATTTTCCTTTCACTGAATGTAATTCACTTCTTTGCTTATCTAACTTCCCACCAGGCTTACAGGTCCTCGAATTCTGACATCTTCTAGCTCCATCTCGAATACCTCTGGCTCTGGTATAGGTCTTGATATACAGTGGGAACTTAACAATTAGCTTGAAATTGGTAAAATGATGGGATCCAGTCTCAGTGCTAATGATTATTATTAGCCTTGTGAACTTGTGTCTATCACTCTCCTCTGACCTTCATTTTTCTCATCTCTGAAGGGATATTATCATGCCAAATGTTTCTTTCTCTTTCTCACAAGTCGTATGTTTGTTTGGTAAGAATTAAATGAAACCTAGTGGAGGAGAGGGCTTTGAAATAAATTATGAAGTCCATTGTAGTAAATACTTCTTAATGGAAATTGACTAGATTAGAAGAGGCCTTTATGAGTCATCTTCTCGGGCCTCTTAACATGCAGATCAGAGCTGTCTTTTTTGTTATCAGGATTTAGGGAGTCTACCCCAGTGGGCCCTTCTTTCTGATGGGTGGTCGTTAGCCTTGGAGCCCTTTGGAGTGGTGCAGGAGAAAGATCTCTGAATACTGAATCAAAGTATTCAGGCTTAATACCTGTTTCACCACTAATAAACCATATGGTGAAGTTATTTAAGCCGTGGGTTTCAGTCGGTATTTTCTTTTCTGTAACGTGATGGTGATGGTGTTGGGGGACGTATATATGGAGAGACAGAGTGGGGTGGAGGAGACTGAGTACATTACCTCTAAATTTTGCTGCAGCTTTTTTAAAAAAGATTTTATTTATTTATTTGTCAGACAGAAAGGGGGAACATAAGTAGGGGGAGAAGCAGAGGGAGAGGAAGGAGCAGACTTCCTGCTGAGGAGGGAGACAGATGCAGGACTCGATCCCAGGACCCTGAGATCATGACCAGAGCTGAAGGCAGATGCTTAACTGACTGAGCCACCCAGACGCCTCTTACTGAAGCTTTATTATTCCATGTTTTCACCTTTGTGACTTTGGGGTCTCATCATTAATGTCCAGCTAGAGTTTAGTGAGAGTGTAGTTGAATAGGGTGGAATGCTCCAGGTTTAAGGCACAGAGGCCACTGCTAAAGAATGAGAATCAATTACCATCTCCTTCTCCCCCTAAACGGAAACGTTTGACATAGGGCAGCTGGGAATAAATCCTGCTCTGGACATGGAACTACTTCCGCTGGACTCCAAATCTATCTCAAAGTGCCTTCTAAATTCGATGGCTTGTAAAGGAGCTTGGAGCTCTGGCAGCCAGGCTTCACCAGTGGGGTCTGAGCCGTTGACTTCTTCAGTGTGGGGAGGATGCTCAAGGGGCCAGGCCGCAGGCATCACGTGGAACTTTCTGAGGCCAGCTCAGACTGTCAGCCCGCCACTGCTTGTGTCCTTCTTTGACCATTCCTCCAGTTCTTTCTCTTCCTGGAGCTGTCCCGACTCTACTCTTCTCCATTTTCCTAATGGATCTAGCCCAGAAGTTGCAATTCTGCTCCTGCTATACCTCTGAGAAATTCCTCACCTTCTCTGGCCAGAGTTAAACTTAGCTACTTACTCAGAGGTTAGGGTCTACAATAAACCCGGCTTCCATAGCAGTGGGACCAATACAAATTCCCTAAAAATCCAAATCTCATCTCTGTTGTATTTCACGTGACTTCCACATGATTCATGCAAGATGCTGTATTTTACCTCAAGAAATGGGTGCTTCATGTAGAAAACAAAAATGTACCCTTGCAAGTTTTTCCATGGAGGCTTCTCCTCCATCAGCCATGTTCCTGCACTTGCTCAAGACTGGTTGTTACAGCCCTTGTGGAGTCCTGATTCATATTCATGGGAAGAGAATACAAGCCTCTAAAGGCATCTTGAATGTAAGGGTGAAGAAAAATGCCCTAAGGAGACATTTCAGCTGGAGTACAGCTCAGGGCCACCAAATCTCCGAGAAAGGTGATGATGAAAGACAAAAACATTTTTTAGTCCTGGGTTTTATCGGCTAAACCCCGGGGATTAGTTCTTGGTGGTGGAGGAATGTGAGTCACATAGGCAAACAGCCTGCTCAGTAATTTTAATGACCTTTCCTATGAATAAAATAGTTTTATTACTTTGTACCTTTGCTGAGGACTTAGGGCCCAGGAAAAAGACAGGCAGGGCAGAGAAAGATAGTTAGCTTTGACTTCCGTGGTGGAAAATATATTCCTCAAATAATCACTCAGGGCTGTGCTCTGCCATGGGAAGAGCTATTTTTAAAAGAACACTGGAAATGATGGAGATCCAAACTCAGCTGGGGTCTGAGTACTGTCCTGCCCCTTCATATCTCCTTTTAGATTACTGCCTTCCGTTGTTCAGAGTGGCTATTTCAGGTCTTCCCCACGCGTCCCCAAGCACCCCAAGCCACCTTCCCCATGGAGTTCCCAAAGATGACCTTGGGTCCAAAGTCACATTTCAAGGAGTAACCACCAAGTCAGCCACCCCTTCACTTCTGGCCTCTGACATAGAACCTTGGCACGCCGGTACCCGTGAGTCAGCTAGCATTGCTGTAACAAAGGGACGTACACTGGATGCCTTGCATAACAGAAATGTATCATTCAGCTCCAGCTGAACCAGGAGTCCCTGAAGGAAGGACCGTGTTGGCAAATGAGGAACGAGAGAGCCCCGAAGATTCTTTCCGATCACCTGCCAGTCATCTCTGTCTTGCTGGCTTTTAGTGTCTTTATTTATAGGCAACAAGTTAGAGATTAAAAGGAAAAATCTTTTACAGTAGATGGTTTTAGAGAATACAGTGCATTGATCAGTGAAAAATATTTTTGCAGGTGTATACGTCTATAATTTACATCAAATCCCTCAACCAAAATGGGGACAGGTTTGATCATTAAGGTTTTTTTAAATAATTTCTTACATCTTGTTTCCAGGCAATAAACAGTACATTAATCATGTGGTGTTTTTTAAGCAGGTCTTATAGAAAAGAAAGGAAATAACAAAGTAATTAAAAGGCTTAGGTGAGTTAATTACATACAAAGTTATAGTTTAAGCTAAGTTATTAACAAACCAGCCAGGAGTCAGTCTGTCTGGATATTAATCATGCTAAAGAGGTGTAACTTATTTTGTAAAAGTAAAGGCGCTTGTACAAGCCTCTTCTTAGTGACTGGGTGTGTAAGCATCATGGAGGACTTTCTTTATAGATCCTCTGTATGCAGGGCGGTGCTCTTACTAATACCTTATTATTTTTATATTTAACCATCCATTTGACCATTCAAGAGCCTCGGCAATCTCCCCACAGATCTGCAGGAGATTTAAAGGGAAAGTGCAAAAACTACACTCTCTTAAATAGATCCAAAGACTGCAGGGGGTTTCCTTTGGCTTAGAGCACCTTAAGGCTCTGTCAGGAATATTGTGCTTTACTTTTAGGATAAAGACCAATCAGTAGAAAGAGTAGATGCCAGATTCACACCATTGGCAGGAGGGAGGCTCAGACCGCCCTTTCCTCGCTGTGACCACGTCAGGCCTAGTGGGGTTATTTTCTGGTGGCAGGAGCTGGGCTTCTATTGCTACCTTCTCACTGAGACTTAGGGAAGTCAATGAGTTTTCCCCTGCGGCCTGGGACTTGCTCAGACTGCCGTCTTCCCCACGGTGACTCTGTCAGCAGGCGAGACCGGGCGGCTCCCGGCAGTGCTGTCTCACAGTGCTGGAGGCCAGAAGTCCGAGATCAAGGGTGGGCTCCTTCCGAAGGAGCTAGTGAAGGACCTGTTTCAGGCTTCTCCCCTAACAGCTGGTGGTTTGACAGCGCCTCAGCCTCCCTTTGATCTCTGCCTTCACCTTCACATGGCATTTTCCATGTATGTGTGCGTCTCTTTCCAAATTTCATCTAAAAGGACATCAGACATTGGATTAGCAGTCCACCATGTCCAGTATGACCTCATCTTAACTAATTACATGTGCAAGGACCTATTTCTGAATAATGTCCCATCTGGAGGTACTTGGGGCTAGGACTTCAACTTACAAATTTTAGGGAGACAAAATTCAATCCGTAACAGGTTTCCATGTCTGATCTTTCCAGAAGTACTTTCTCTGCCATGTGGCTACTCCCGCCATGGAGGTTCTGGAGACCAACCCTTCCTGTCTCCTCTAGAAGCATCTCTCTTCATTAGGTGCTCTTGCTCCTTTTAAATCCTCCTGCCTAATGAGCTTTTAAACAAATTCACTTCTCTCCCTTCTGAAGAACCAGCTGCAACAACAGAAGCTTTTCCTGGCCCTCGTGTGCCACTTCAGCCATGGACCTGAGCCCTATTTTCCATCACCACCTTCATGCACTCCGTCTGTGTGCTGTCTCCTATTCACCCAACTCCCTGCCGGGTGACCGTCACCCTCACTGCTTCACTAGAAGCTCTTGCTGAGAACAGTGGATGCCTTCCTCCTGCTATGGGCTGTACTGACTGCATCTTACCTGCCTTAACATTGGTTTTAACACTGACCTACCCCTGACTTCTGGAAATGCTCACCTGTTTCAGCTTCCCCCACTCCTCATTCTCCTGACACCATGTTGTCTGGGTTTTTCCTACCTCATTGGCTGCTGCAATCCTACTAGCCTTTCCTGGCTTTTTTTTCTTTGGCAGGTCTTTAATCTATCAGCCTTTCTCAGGGTCCGACCCTCGATCCTCTAGATTCCTTTCTCCTGTGATCTCTTTTTTTTTTTTTTTAAAGATTTTATTTATTTGACAGAGAGAAACACAGCCAGAGAGGGAACACAAGCAGGGGGAGTGAGAGAGGGAGAAGCAGGCTTCCCGCAGAGCAGGGAGCCCAATGTGGGGCTCGATCCTGGATCTCTGGGATTATGACCTGAGCCGAAGGCAGTTGCTTAACCAACTGAGCCACCTGAGCGCCACCTCCTGTGATCTCTTTTATCACCAAACTTTAACAACCATCTATATGCTATAACTTTTTCTTTAATATTTTATTTGTGTATTTGAGAGAAAGAGAGTACACAAGCAGGGGGAGTGGGACAGAGGGAGAAGCGGACTCCTCACTGAGCAGTTATATACCTGCAAGGAAGGGTTTGTTGACCCCAGGACTCTGAGATCATGACCTGAACTATGCTACAACTTTCAAATATACTTCAAGCTCAAATGGTTCAGGCCCACACGTCTAATTATCTGCGGACATCTTCAGGTGGAGAACCTCAGCCTCTTCAAACTTGTTCTTCCAATCTGATTTCATCACAGATAATCCAAATCTATTTCTCTCCTATGCCCAACATCCTAATCCTACCTAGTGTTTAAGTCTTAGATTCTTCTTTCTTTCCTCTCCCCTACACCACGCCTCACCATATCTATTCTTTAGATTCTCTTTTGTTATCTTTTGGAATGCTTCTTCCGCAGTGGATTATTCAGGCTGGGGGCATCACTTTTCCAGACTACCACAGCAGCCTATGGACAGGTCCCGTGCCTCTGAGCTTATAGGATTCTAGTGCATTCTCCACACCACAGCTAGAGTGACCTTTCACAGGGTGATACCACTCTCCTGCTAAAAGAGATGTTCAATGCTTTCCATTGCTCTATAATTAAAATGCAAACTCCTTAACACTGGAGTTTCATAGTCTTCCCTGTGCTGGACTCAACATCACTGCAGAGTATCCCAATGGAAAGCTCCAATCTTTCTAAAGTACTTGCAAATCCCCAGTGCACAGTGATTTCTCTCACTTTACAACCTTTATGCCTACTGCTGCTGCGGGAAACATCCACTCTTTACTCCTTTTTCCCCGCACGACCAACTCCTCACTGGGAAACTCACCCACAGAGTTAATGGAAGAAGTCCTCCATTTTCTCACCAAATAGTTTCCTGACAGCATTTCTATTTTTCTTCTTTTTTTTTTAATATTTTTATTTATTTGACAAAGATAAACGCAGCTAGAGAGGGAACACAAGCAGGGGGAGTCAGAGAGGGACAAGCAGGCTTCCAGCCGTGCAGGGAGCCTGATATGGTGCTCTGTCCTGGGTCTCTGAGATCATGACTTGAGCTGAAGGCAGACGTTCAATGACTGAGCCACCCAGGCAACCTTCCTGCCAGAATTTCTTATTTCACCACATTATATGTTAAAATTGAATACACATTCATAAATTCCTTGAAGACCATGCCTTTGCAATCTGTGGGAAAGAAACAGCCCTAGTTCAGAGCGCATAGCACAGGGACTGGCATAT
Organism: Spilogale gracilis; assembly: GCA_004023965.1. NCBI lineage: Eukaryota > Metazoa > Chordata > Mammalia > Carnivora > Mephitidae > Spilogale > Spilogale gracilis. Next base: position 93,799 of record PITA01005052.1, on the reverse strand, counting down.
ATTAGTCATTCAATAAATATCCATTAAATAAAATGAATGAATCAAGCCTCCAGAGATATCCAACTTAAAGAGCAAAATAAGAGTCAGTACGCTGATCATTTTGAAACCCCCATCAAATACTGTCAAATGCAGGTAAGTTTAAAAAAAATATCAGAAAGGTCTCCCAAAGCTAGAGTATATGAGTAACTTTTAAGGACATATTTTGTTGACAGTTTTAAAATATTACCTAGCTGTTTATAATGAATATTCAAGGTAAAATTCAGAAGAAAATATAAACTCATCTTCATTTGCACTTTGGTTTAAAAAATAATCCTCCTACTGTTCCAGGTAGGCAAAAGCCCTACCAGGCAGACTTACTGAGATCTGCGTGTAATGAAAATGAAGCCAGTGGCAGACTTATGCTGCTGGGAGGAGCACATCCAAGGCTGTTCCTGTCACTGAAGGAAGTTTCTGGATGAACCCAGAGGGTTTTAAGCTAGCATAATAAAATAGCACGAAGAGTATGGCTTTATAATTCTTCTCTTTGTAATAATTCAAGGTAAGATTGAGCCCTCTGAGGGAGAGGGGAAGACTTCTAAGAACTTGAAGTTCTCCTCTAGCCACAACTACCCTGACCCCTCCACCGTTGTTGCTCCTTCACTGTCCGCCTTCTCTACATTCACCGCCATGTTGTCATTCAGGCACTTCCGGCATGCACCTGCCTCAGGGCCTCTGCACTTCCTCTTCCTTCAGTCCAAGTGCTTCCTCCAACCCTCTCCATGACCGGCTCATCCACCTCCTGAAGTCTTTGCCATGATGATTCCTTTTCAATGGCGTCTCCTCTGTTCATTCTATATTAAATTATAATCCCTTTTCACCACCTGCACTCCTGCACTATTACCTTTCCTGCCTGGATTGGCTTTGTAGCACACAATTGATCGGGCTTGCAATCGATGTGTTGATGTGTTTGTTTCTATGGCTTGGTTTTTTTCCACATTGTATGCTCTTTGGGAGTTTTATCTGCTCTTGTTCCCTAATGCATCCCCTGCATTTACAGCAGTCCCTAACACATAGTAGCCACTAAGTAAGTGTGGGATGAAAATATAAAATCAAATTTGAAGACTTATACTTTCTCCATAGTGAAGTAGAAGGATCAGATTAATTTTAGAAAAACCTTAAAAGGGGAAAAGCACAGGAAATACTGTTTCCAGATATTGGATAAGGGGGAGCACAAGACTTGAAACGAAGTGAGACTCGAGATTGCTCTAGTTTATTGCCTTGGATAATTCATAGAATGTAATGCAGGGAGGGACCTAGAAGAACCCGTAAGTGGAGGAGTGGAGGAGACAAAGAGAAAGAGTTGGGAGATCAAAGTTGCTAGAACTCATAGGGAAGAGTAATGGAGAGAAGATATCTATATCTCTAGGTATTTATGTATCTATGGCTCTCTGTCTATGTATCTATATCTATCTGTCTATTTAGAGAGAGGGAGAGAGAAAGAGCTCTCTGGAAATGTACAGAATATTGCCTTTGAATCTTCAGCTGGGTACTGGCTAGTGCATACAGGAGAAAACTACATGAAACCAGGAACAAACAGCAGGAAGGATCAGATGCCCCATCCCCAGTGATCACATAAGACCAAAAATAGTTTGCTTCCCACTAGCCAGAGTGGAAAGACCTCTTAATACCTGGATCATCAAATATAATGCTCAGAAGGGTATTGTCACTGTAGCTGGGCAAATAAGAACCAGAATAAAACTTGTTCTGAACTTATCTAAAAATGGTTAAAAGAAAATATAAACAAAGATCAAATAAGTTTTAAGTAACTTATCATTGAAAAAAGTTCCACATTATTTAAGGGAATTCATAATTCCCCAGCAAATCACATTATTAATTTTAAGCATCTGCCATCCAACCAAAAATTAATATAGGCATGCAAAAAAGCAGAAAGTTCAACCTCTAACAAGGAGAAAAATAACTCAATAGAAAAGATCCAGAAATTGTATTGTTATAGGTTGTGTCCCCCTGCTTAAATTCACATGTCAAAGTCTTAACCCTCAGTACCTCAGTACCTTTTAGACAAAGGATCATTATAGATATAATTAGATAAGATAAGGTTATTACGGTGGTTTCTAAACCAACATGACTGGTGCTCTTATAAAACAGAAAATTTGAAGACATGAAAGAAGATGATGTGAAGAAACATGGAGATGATTACCATGTTCAAGCTAAGAAGAGAGTTCTGGAACAGACTTTTCCTTCATAGCCCTCAAAAAGGAACCAATCCTTGCAACAACTTGATTTTAGACTTCTAGCTTTTAAAGTTGTGAGATAATACATTTCCATTGTTGAAGTCACTTATTTTGTGACTTATTTTGTGACCTAAGCAAACTAATGCAGATATCAGTGGTAAAATGAGTAGAGAATGACATTATAAAAGCTAGTATAAAGTTCAAGAAGGTAGAGGAAAATGTGCACATAATAAGAAGAGACTTGGGAAATATGTTTGAAAGACTCAAATTGAGGTTCTATAAATAAAAACTATATTATCCAAAATGAAAAAAGGCAAGAATTAGTAACAGATTCTACTTATAGAAGAAAATATTAATGAACTTGAAGACACAGCAATGGAAACAATTCAAAATCAAATGCATAGAACAAAATATACGAAATAAGAGCAGTATCAGTGAGTTGGAGAACAGGTTTATGTAGCCTATCACACAGATAATCAAAATCCTGCAAAGAGAAGGAGTTGAGGAAGAATGCATATTTGAAGAAATAATGGCCCCAAATTTTCTAAGAAGTTCAAAGAATTCAAGTAGAATTTAAAAAAAGGAAATTATACCATGGCAGATCATAATCAGCCACTGTTAGTTTAAAGCCAGTGTTAATGAGAAAAAAAATGTTTAAAGTAACCAAGAGAGCAGAAAAGAAACATTACGTACACAGAGCAAAGTTAAGAGTGATAGAGGCTCGGAAATAATACAAACAAAAACATTTTTTAACACCAACATAAAATTCTATACCCAGCAGAAATATCTTAAAAAAAAAATGAAAGCAAAATAAAAGCAATGTGGAATGGCCCAGTAGGAAGCTGCTCATACTGTGGCTTTGTGTTGCAACTACATAACTCTAAGTTTAGGAAATTCTGATCTTCTAAAGGGACTGCAAGACATACTTCTAAATAAACCATGCCTCAAAGAAAAAAAAAATCACATGGGGAATTAGAAATTATTTTGAAGTGAGTAGAAATGAAAACATGATAAATATGTATATCAAATATAATGAAATGAAACTAAAACAGTGTTTAGAGGTAAATAGCCCTAAACACTAATGTTAGAGGGGAAAGAAGGTCTCAAACCAATGACCTAAGCTTCCACTCTAGTAACTAAAAGAGGAACAAATTAAAATAAACAAGCAGAAATAATGAAATGACAAACAGAAAAGAAAAACTAATAAAATAAAAAACAATTTTAAAAATCAATAAAACCAAAACCTAGGTCTTGGGGAAGATTAGAAAAAAAAAAGACAAATATCTAGCCAGATTGATCAAGATAGCAGGGGGAAAATTTTGGAAAAACCCATTTGGCAACTTATATAAAATGAACACGTTCCTTGAAAGTCATTGACTACCAAAGTTCATTCAGGAAGGTAACCTAAATAGATTTGTATCTATTATAGAAATTAAATTCACAGTATAAAAGCTTCCTGCAGAGAAAATGAGGTTAGAATTACTCTGTAAAACCTGAAAAAGCTATTACAAGGAAGCTACAGACCAATATTTCTCCTGAACACAGATTAAAAATGTATTAATAAAATTTTGGCATATGATACTCAACAATATACAAAGGTATATTACATAGTGACCTAGTTGATTAACCACATTACTCAGAAGAAAGGAATGAAATCATATTATCAACTCAACAGGTACAGAACAACATTTAACAAAATTTAACGCCTATTTATACATTTTTGAAAAACTCTCAAAACACTAAGGAGGGAGGAAATTTCCTCAGTATAATAAAGGAGATGTACAAAAATCATATAGCTAACATCATCATTTAAAGTCTGGGTGGACCTAACATAAGACATAGGAATTCTGCTTCTAGATATTTACTCAGAAGAAATGAAATACGTCATAGGAGTTTTTATATGTTCTTTGCAATATTACAACTATCTCCTCTCACTCTGCAGCCTGCATTCCATCCCCCTATTTTTTTTAAAGATTTTATTTGCTATTTGAGAGGGAATGTACACACACAAGAGTGCACAGGGGCAGGAGGGTGTGAAAGGGGGCCTCAGAAGCTGAGAGGGAGAGGGAGAAGCAGACTCCCTGATGAGCAAGGAGCCCATTGTGGGGCTCAATCCCAGGACCCCTGGGTGATGACCTGAGCAGAAAGCAGATGCTTAACTGATACATAGGTGCCCCACATTTCCCTCTCTTAATATGGCTTTTGATCAACAGGAATTCTTAATTTTGAAGTAGTTACTATTTATCAATCTTTTCTAGTTATTGGTTTTTATGTTCTGGTTAAAATATACCACCACAAAGATGATATCATAAAAAAAAAACCTGGAAATGATGCAAAAGTCCATCAACAACTTACTAGATAAACATATTATGGTATTTTTACACAAGTATTGTCAACCAAAGTGAAGAAAACAGGTACAAAAGGATCTATACTATGTAATTAATTCTATTTATAAGATGTTCTAGAATGAAGAAAACCAATCCCTGCTTCTTACAATCAGAAGAGGAGCAGGCCCTGAGATAGGAAAGGGCAGGAAGGAGATTTCTGGGTTGATGGAAATTTTTTATATCTTGACTGAAGTAATTGTTCCATAGATATGTGCATTTGTCAACACTCCTCAAACTACATTTAAAATCTGTGCATTTTTTGTATATCTCTATACTTTAAAAATATTTTATTTTTTAAAAGATTTGTTTATTTATTTGAGAAAGAGATCACAAGCTGGGTGAGGGGACAGAGGAAGAGGGAGAAGCAGACCCTCCACTGAGCAGGGAGCCCCATGTGGGGCTCAATCCCAGGACCCTGAGATCATGACCTGAGCCAAAGGCAGACACCTAACTGACTGAGCCACCCAGGCACCCTTAAAAATATTCAAAAGAAAGACCTCCTCCTCCTCCCCATCTATGGAAATATGTAGTAAGAAGATCAAGAACTTGAAGCTATGGCATAAAAGGAATAGGATGAGTGTGCATCAGACTCAGAGAAATAAGACAGATGAGTAGCTCTTCTAGATTTTTAGAACATGTGACTATCTTCCCTTGGCTACATAGAAAGAAATGCACTTAGTAGGGAAAATGACTCATTATTGCCCAGTAGCTTATTGTCCAATGGCAAACATTGGTCTTTTTGAAGTTACCAGAGGGTCTTGTGTATACGTCCTGCACTTTGTATCCAAGAAAGAAGGGCTTGGGACTGAGCAGATACTTGCCCAGTTCAGGATTTGACAAAAAAAATTAAGCATCAAGTGCTACTTAGATGAGATAGACCTTCTGCAGCCATTTGGCAAACAGGTGGAAGCTAAATAAGTACCCTCATGTCTCTGGAGAAAGGGTAAGCTACTCCTGAAGTAAAAATACGATTAGGCAGGATTTCAGTGCTCCTTGCAGCATGACGGCCGTACGGTTCTACGATTAGCCTTATGTAATGTCTAGCCTTAACTGCAAGCAAGAGCCCTGGTCACGGTTTCAATTCTTCTCTGGAGGTCAGTGCACCATCTTTCAGCAAGATTTAACATGACACAGAACAAGGTGCTGTGTTATTAACTACTCGAGAATTACAAACAGGTTTATGGTAGAACAGACCTGATTTGCAGACTGCATAAAATGGAACATCGTATAACTCACATTAAAACCAGAATTAAGAAAACGTTGCCTTTGCCTAGATAGCCTTTGTCCTAAAGTTCAAATGTATTGAATCCTCATTATTCCAGCTTTACCCCAAAGGCCCTGGGCCTTCTGTCTTCGGTGAGTCTCCTAACTTCCTTAGTCAGTGAGATGCAGACGTGGGCAGAAGGAAGACCAATGAGCCGACCTGCAGAGCTGGGGGAATTCTCTGGAGCTCCCTACTGGGAGGCAAGCAACAGGGCAACAAATCTTCATAGTTCTACAGCTCCAGGGCAAAAATGTTATTTGAAACTCCTCCCTTAGTTTTCTTAATCTCACAGATGTCCAGCAGTCCTTTTGCAAGGACTTCACACCAATATTCTTAGACACCCACAGAAGACAAGCCCCAAACAACTACCATCTTTTCATAAGATGTTTCTTTTTATAAGAACTTTCACAACATGCCATAGACATGGGAGGCAAAATGACATAAAAAGTATTCTTGGGGCTCCTGGGTGGCTCAGTTGGTTGGGCGACTGCCTTCGGCTCAGGTCATGATCCCGGAGACCCTGGATGAAGCCCCATATTGGGCTCCCTGCTCGGCGGGAGGCCTGCTTCTCTCTCTCTCACTCCCTCTGCTTGTGTTCCCTCTCTGGCTATGTTTCTCTCTGTCAAATAAATAAAAGCTTTAAAAAAAAAAAGTATTCTTGGTGGCACCTGGATGGTGCAGTTGGTTAAGCGACTGCCTTCGGCTCAGGTCATGATCCTGGAGACCCGGGATCAAGCCCCACATTGGTCTCCCTGCTCGGCGGGAAGCCTGCTTCTCCCTCTCTCACTCCCTCTGCTTGTGTGCCCTCTCTCAGCTGTGTTTCTCTCTGTCAAATAAATAAAATCTTTAAAAAAAAAAAAGTATTCTTATAAAGAACTCTTGTGAAGCAACAGTATAATACAAATAGCCTGGAAAAATTAGGCAAAGAGTACAAACAGCTAATTTACAAAAGAAGAAATGCAAATCTAATCTACATTAAATAGACCCAGGTGTCTCTAGTAAACATTTTAAAGCAAAAAATGAGCTAGACTTCACACCTCAGGTTGGTGAAGATTTGGAAAATATTCATGAGTGTATGGTAAGACAAGTACTCTTACGTACTGTAAATGAAACAGTAAATGTCTTAACTTTTTAGGGAAGTGACTTGACACCATGTACTGAGTGACTTCAAATGTTCTTTGAATCCGTCATTATTTTTGCACGACATGGTCCAAAGGAAATAATCTCACATGTAGACAAGGGTTTTATGTGCAGGGATGCTTATCACAGCAAAAATTGGAGATGATTTAAAGGTCTAATCAAAGAACAATGAGTAACCAAGATATGGCATGTTATGGCATATTATAAATCCATTTTAAATAATGTTCATGGACAGTATCAGAAAATATTAAGGTGTAACTTTCCATGCAAAATAGGATAAATGGACAAAGCTGTGAATAGACATTCCAAACAAGAAGGTACACAATTCTATAAAAAAGTGTTGAAATACCAGAGCAATCAGACAAATACAAGTAAGAATGAGAAACTGATTTACAGGCATCAAAATGCAAAAATTTGAAGAGTATATAATACAAAATGTTACTTAGTGTATGGGAATATGGCAACTTGGGCAACACTGGAAAACAATATGGCAGTACTGAAAGACATTTCTTCTGTGAGGACCCAGGACCCAGTAATCCCTCTCACTGCTGGACATATATCGCAGAGACATTCTTACACGGGTCCCTACAGGAACATGGAAAAAACATTTGTCATGATATTGATTGTGGCAGCAAGAAGTTAGAATAATCCAGTGTTCAGCACTGGGGGAGTAATGAACAAAATATAGTAAATGCACTCTATGGAATGACAAAATTTAGATTACGTGTACATCAATAAATCTGAAAAATAAAGAGTTGAATGAAAAAAGTAAAAACAGAGTGAGATTTTAGTACAAATGAATATTTAAAAACACATATATGAAATGATGCAGCATAGTTTTCAAGAATATGTGGATATATAGAAATTGGTAGGGAAGCATCTTTATCAGAAGGGAATAATATATATAATATTACTGTTAATAATTTATAATTACAATAGAAAAGCACCTTGCTTAGATTGCTGTTCAATGATGAAATGCTCTATAACTGAAAGGCATAACAAATTCAATGCTTTAGTACCTAAGATTTTAAAAAGAAAAGAGCCAACATTACACTTATACCACGTAGTTCCAAGTTTGTAATAAATGCGCAAAAAGCACTGGAAGGGAAGAAAAACTTAAAATGTTAAAATTATCATCTTTGAATGATGAATTGTCACTTGTCTCCTTCATAACTGCACCTAGGAGCTAAAGCCTGGCATACAGTGTGTCCAGATATTGAGATTTGAAAATGTTTGAGCATGGTGGCGTACAGGGGGGTGCGGTGTGGACTGAGCGAATTCAGATTCCATTTGGATCAATGTTCTCAGGGAAGAAGCCCTAGAGCTCAGGCACCAAAGGGGCAGTAAGTGACTCTTAGAGACCCATTCTTGTGATGTAAAACTTAGGCCAAGGAAGAGAGGGCCACATTAGAAGGGTAGAAGTCCTTTGCTAGTGTGCGAGGCCCTCAGTAAGAAGGTCTGGCTGGAGGATGAGGAGGAGTTGGCTTTCCTCATTATCTGCAGGAAACCTCAGAGCTTTAGTTGCACTGGGCACCCTTTGGCAACTTAGAGGACTAGAGAGCTCCAAGTCCACAGGGATGGGACTCTGAGTAGTCATGTAACAAGAGCCTGGGGGGTGAGGGACACCTGGGTGGCTCCATCAGTTGAGTTACCGACTCTTGGTTTCTGCTCAGGTCATGATCTCAGGGGCACAAGATTGAGCCCTTCACTCAGCACAGAGTCTGCTTGAGATTCTCTCTTTCCCTTTCTGTCTGCCCTTCCCCCCCACTTGCTCTCTTTCTCTCTCTCTCAAATAAATAAATAAATCTTAAAAAAGGGAGAGAGAGAGAGGGTGAGAGAGAAGAGCTCAGGGGTCCCCTCATTTAGTTTTGTAAACATCTGATATCATTGAGTATGGCCAGATGTAGAGGCAAATGAGTCAAGAGCTATGAATGTTGGGTGAGGCTAAATTGTAAGCATCATCCCCTGGCCCCTTGAGTTCCTAATCTAGAAATAAGAGGGTGAAGTGGATAATAATTGGTTAGGAATTTAAGAATCTACATTAGGAAGGAAGAGAAAGAACCAGTGAAGTTATTACTGTTAACAATTTTTCAAGTTGCATGAGGGGAGAAATTAACATATTTTCTCTATTTTAAGAGCATTCTACATATAAATAAAATGTATTTATAATAAAAAGTTATAATAAATCAGAAAATTAAAGTCTTGAGTATAAAAGAAAAACAGAGAGGCAAGAAAAGTGCCTAAGAAAAGTCCTAGTTACAAATTTTTCTTCTCATTCCAGGCTTATCTGTTAGTCAGTCCCTTTCTAGGCCTTGTGTTGGGATCTAGAAAGGAGAGAAGGAAAGCCCTGCCCTGTTTTCAAATGGCTCACAGTCTTGTTATGAAAGAGCATCTGAAAGCAGTTATTTTGACATAAGAAATATTATTTTATTTTTTTAAAGATTTTTATTTATTTATTTGAGAGCGAGTGAGCATGAGAGAGACCACGAGCAGCAACAAGAGGGGGAGGGAGAAGCAGACTCCCCGCTGAAAAGGAGCCCAAGGCGGGCCTCCATCCCAGGACCCTGGGATCATGACCTGAGCTGAAGGCAAATGCTTAACAGACTGAGGCACCCAACATATGAAATTTTAATTCCATAGTTCAAGTTGAAGGACTATGGGTGCCACATTGTGTGGAAGATGGCCTTCCCACACTACTGCCCTTACCAACGAAAAGTTATACCACGTATTCTTTTCCTTCTGCAGCAGGAAAGAAGTAGGTCAGAGTTATGGAGTAACCACATTCTGGAGGAACAGCTTCTTTCTGGTTAGATTCCTGAGTCCTTGATCACTCTCCCACATGTACCCCACTCTCTTTCTCCCCCCAGTGCTGGAGTCAGGGCCAGACTTGAGTACTGTCTTCAATACCTGGCCTCTTGTTGATTTCCCTGGCCTTCCTCTTCTCCATCTCCAGGGAGAGTGCTCAGCCTCTCCCAACGCCCCACACCTCCCCTTCTGATCACCTGCCTTTTACCCACAGAGCCTCACGTCCCAATATTTTCTCTCCCTCCACCTTCATATTCTGTCTCAGAGCTCTATTTGAATTTTTAGACATATGCGTTATTACCAATGGATCTGTTAGGCATGCTGTATATTTTACTTGTTTGTTACTTTTCTGCATCCCCACATATCCTCTCCAACTCCCTAACTACAGTGCAAACTCCTCAACATCAGTGATTCTTGTTTCTTACTCTTTGCTGTAGTTTCAAGGTCTAAACCAGTGCCTGGTTCATGGAAGAAAAGCCTAAAAATCATGTGATGACAGAAGGAATAGATCTAAGGGAAATAACATGGGGTAAAATGAACTTCCAGGCAGACCTGAGAAATGATTGACCATTCCATTCTCTTGGTCATCAGACACTTATAGAATACCCACTGTCAATCATTAGTATAGGGGAGCAGATTCAATTCTTGTCCTGGGGGAGCTCACAGTCGGTCCAATGGAAGCGAAATAGTGTGAAAAGCGCTATAATCAGGTAAACATTGCAGCACGGGGGACAGGGGGAGAGAGGACATCCAGTGGGGGTTTCCATAAGGATTTCAAATCCCAATGCCCCTGCCAGGTGGAGGTCATCAAGTAGGGAGGAGTACCAGAAAAACTGGTGGTGGAAAGGTTTAAAACAGGGAGTTTGGGGCAGAGGGAAACATTACGCCAAAGCTGGACAGTGAGAGAAGGTAACACATTCTGGGCCCTGCACAGCTCAAGGGGCTAGTGTTCACATCATGCTGTAGGTGAACAACTGTCTCGGGCATTTACAAATACACCTAAGCAAAGGCTGCAAAGGGGTGGGGGCCGGGTGGCCACGGGGATGCCTGGTACTTTGTAGATGCTCAGCGCGTACCGGCTCTAACATGAGAGAGAACAGGAGCTTCAGGTCAAAGAAGGGAGAAGGGAGGGCTGATCTTCCTAAGACGATAAGCATGGGTCAAACTGAGAGAGCTTTCTGCCAATAAGGAGGTGCCTCGGGTCACTTCACAGCATCAGCAGGGCAGCCCGTGGAATGCCTAGCACGTAGGATGGAGTCATGGACATTGGTGGGGTTGACTGACGTGGGAGAAAGGGAAGCAGCTCTAGTTGAGGGTATTGAAGCTGCTCAGTTGTGAATGGGCTCAAGGTGTCATCAACCAGAATGCAGCAGTGGAGCAGGAAGAACGGGCTCGGTGAGTAAAGGGAAGGCTTCTGGACTTTGCTTTATTGGACCGGAGAATGAAGTAGGTGGGTGTAAGGAGCATCCCTACAAACCCTGGGTTACAGAGGAATTGATGGTGACATGGACAGGATGACACAGGGAGCCCGAACAAGAGCTCGCTTTCTGGCAGTCAGCCCCTACTAAGTGCCTGCCGGCAGTCCCAGCTGCTCTGTAACCACCCACATGACAGGAACTGTCCTGTGCTGCAAATAGCTGAGAAGACTCAAGATGCTTCTGCTCTCGGCATTTTAATAGAAGGTGAGAAATATCAAGCCAAAGGAATGAATCTCTAATTATGGAATTGGTCATCTAGGGGCAAAATAAGGATATCCAAGGAAGAAGAAATAAACCTCAAAATCCCTCCAGCCCACAAATAAGATAAAGGGAACACACCTACTCGAAGGCTATAATACAAAAGATGGAAAGTAACAAGTGTGGGTGAGGATGTGGAGTCATCAGGATATTTGCATGTTGCTGATGGCATGGCTGCCGTGGAAACAGTTCGGTAGTGCCTCAAAAAGGCAAATATAGAATTACCACATCCCCCAACGCTTGCACTGTACGCCCAAGAGAACTGCGAGTGCGGACCACAGATGCTTGGATGCATTACTCACTACAGTGTTCTTCACAACAAAGAGGCAGAAACAACCCATGTCCATCGACACATAAGTGGGGAAGCAAAATGTGGTGCATACATGCAGTGCAATATTACTCAGCCTTCGAAAGGGGCAAAGGGCTGACAGAGGCTACAACATGAGCAAAACTTGAGAACATTATGCTAAGTGGAAGAAGCCAGGCACAAATGGACAAACATGGAGTGATTCCATTTACCTAGAATTGGCAGATGAGTTGTAGATTAGCGGTCAGGGAGAGAGGAGAATGGGAAGTTATTGGGGCTTACTGCCTACAGAGTTTCTGTGGGGGAAGATGAAAACATGGTAGAAATTACTAGTCATGACAGTTATACAGCACTGTGAATATAAGTAATGCCACTAAATTTGGTTAAATTTTGGTTAAAGAATTTTGGTTAAAGAATGGTTAAAATGGCAAATTTTGTGTTCTATATCTTTTCCATTATAAAAAACTTTTAAGTAGGTAAACAAATTATGTAGGGACAGGTGTGATAAAAGCATGTCAGAGATTAATATAAATATTGTGGGGATTTTTTTCTGGATTTTGTGATGTTCAAGGTAGATTTTTGTTTTTATACTTTGTTGTTTGGTGTGATTGCTTCTTTTGAGTAGATTTTCATATTGTAAAACAAAACAAAACAAAAAACAGAGCCAATGAGTAGTGGATCTAGCAGTTACCCAAAAGAGACACTTGAGGAAGAGCTAGCCAGCTGTTGGAACCCTCTCTGTCTTCTTTAGTGCCACTGCATCCCTGGGGCATGGGCACTAGTGCCCTCTGTTCACAGAGGAGGAAAGGGAGCTGGAGAAGAGAATGGATGGACTTGCAGCCAGCTCCTCATGAGAAGGTCCCTCTGATTCTGAGGTCTGTGCTTATGATGAAGTTGCCTTCCGTTTGAAAAGTGCTACTTTGGACTATAAGTGGTTGAAGAAAATAACCACGGTGCACATTCTGTAATTCCTTTCTGTGCAAATGTATGCTAAGAAATGATATTTTCAGACTGAAAACAGTGAGTTTTCTGTTGGAAAGAAAAAGCTGCTATCTTGTTCCAGCTTAGCCACTGACAAGTCGTGGAGCACTGGGAAAACCAGTTAGCTGCTTTGGGCCTTAGTGACAACATCTGTGGGAGGCAAGTCGATAATATCTATTGAGTGGCCACAGAGCGCAAGTCCCTAAGTGAGGCTGTACAGGATAGAGAGGCAGTGTGAACAGCTGTGCTCTCGGTGAACTCAGGATCCAGTTGAGAAGAAAGGATCTAGCTGAGCAGAATGGAGATGCCCATGAAAGATAGCAGAAGCCAGAGGACAGAACCATCAATTCTGTCTGGAGAAGCAACACTTGATGAAGTGTGAGAAGCAAACTGATAGGTGTGTAACTGAGTCATCAGTATCTGTTTCTTGCAGGCTGGGGGTGAGGACTTTCAGGAGCAGTCAGTGAAATCAGTATTTCTGGTTAGCAGGTTGGCTTAAAGCCCTGCTTTGTTCTCTTTCAGTCTCATAGTCTATGGTTGATGATCTCAGATGCCTGCAGGTGATTTCTAGGGGTTGGGAGAGGTGATGATCTATTTTCCATCCCCTGCACAATACACCACAGGACGGACACACACACACACACACACACACACACACACACACACACTCCAGAAAAGATCATGCATTTGCCTTCAGTTCTCAGTGGAAAATGCCCTGCACAGAGCTGGAGATTCTTATGTACTTATGTCTAATGCCTGTCCTGGCCCATGGTCTCCCTGTCCCCACCAACCTGGTGCCTCCATCTGCATGTGGACTTTCTTTAACTCCCTCCATCCCTTGAAGTCTTGATCTCCACCATTCTCTGGCTGGCCCTTCCTCAATGTTTCTCCTCAGTCTCAAAAACCTTAGATGTACATGTGAGTCATTCTATGCTCTTCCCTCTGCTTCTGTTGTTAGGTTGGTCAGGAGGCGGGTGTGAAGAACTTTGGGTCTACGAGTGCAGGAAGCTAAAACGTTTATTTTTAAAGATAGGGATTCAGAATGACAGCCTTTTTGCCTTTTCTTAACCTTTAATTATACCATAAATTTCTCATTATGTTAACTTTATTTCTTTGTTATTAATTCTTGATTTTTTCAAAATTGACCACTCAAAGGGCCATAGATAAAAGACCATCCCATATCGAAAGGAGGGAGATATATTTCTGGCAGAGAGAACAGAAGAAGCAAAGTTGAAGAGATGGGAATATCCATCAAGGACATGGGAATAGTCTAGTCCATCCAGTGAGTAGGGTTCTAGAAGATAGTGGTAGGAAATGAGCTCTCAGAATTAAACTGAGGACACACTGTGAAAGGTCTTGAGTGTTTCAATTAGACGTGGTGGCCTTCATTCGGTAGCAAATTGGAGGAAATCATGGAAAGGTTCAGAAGAAGTGATATGATTATGTCTTTGTTTAGTTAATTCTGATGGTTGTGTAGAATGAATTAAAGGGGAGAGAATACAGGAATAGATTTTTTTTTCATTTATTCAACAAATACTTTTAAGTCACAACCATGTTCCAGATACTGGAAAATGCTGACACAAGAGAGTGAACAAAATGGACAAAAATTCCTGTCTTCACAGAGATTAAAGGCTATGGTTAGAGCAGTGTGGGATCATTGTGGCCTTCAATGGAGCAATGAGAGGGGGAATAGGTAGGAAATGAGAGATAATATTTTGGAAGTTCAATTAATAAGATGTTCCAACTTGGGATCTGAGAGAATGTAGTAATATAGGTGACTACTGAAATAAAATACAGAGAATAAGAAATAAATTTTGTATAGCTTTCAGGAGAGTATGCTGTAGATAGACTAAGTACTAAGCATGAATATTTCATAAGGTATTCCTGTGGTGGTGTCCAGGAGGCAGTTGGGAATGTGCCTGGAGTTTGGAGGCTGGCGAGAACTACAGAAATGAGAGACCTCACAATACAGGTGATAACTAAAGCCAGGAATCATCCAGCAGGAATTACGGGGGGTGAGAAGAAGAGAAAATGAAGCTCCTAACTTTTGACGTCAGGGCTGAAAGACAAAAAATCAGTGAAAGACTGAGATAAAGCAATCAGAGAAATAAGAGGAGAAGTAGAAGATACTGATGTTTTGAAACTCCAAGAAGGCAAGTGTTTTAGGAAGGGATGGGGAGAGGTAAGTATGGGTGGAAGGCCAAGATAACCCATGAGAAGGTCAAGCCCATAAGGCAACTTCTTTAGAGCATAAAGGCACAGGGAGAGAAGCCTAATTTTATAAAAGGATGGAAATAGAAGGCAACTGAAGAAACACAATAAGGCATTCTCCAACTCTATATGTCTTAACTGGAGTCTAGATACATTAGGAATAGTAGTGTGGGTGTTCTGTGACTTCCGCTGACACTACGTGACAGTTATTTTACTATAATTTGTCCTGTGACTAAATGTAGAGACTAAATGTAGGGCATGCAAAAGAAACACACTTCTTCCCATAGCCAACCAAAAATGGTTTGAAAGTGGTCTTGTTCTCACTCCTCATAGGCTGGGGGTGCCTTGGATTCCCTCTCCACTGTCCATAGGAAGGGTTCCAGAATTACAGTGACTGAGTGCTATCTGAACATCTTGGGTGATAACATAGGCATGTTTCCCTATTTTGTAGCTGTACCAGGACGTGGCTTCAGATGAAAAACAAAATTCCCGTGAAGTCTTCTTTGTGGTCAAGAAGGCTAGAGGCTTTTTGACTGCAAAACTCTTGAACATCCTACAGAAAACAGGGTCACCTTGGATATTCCAACATCAATATTTCTAAGGCATAAATCCATAAATAATCTTTGAATCAGAATAAACTGAGTGAGACTCAGCTGAGAGCTCTTAACTGGTCGAGGCCTGCAGGATATTTAAGGGATTAAGAATTCAAACTTCTTCCAGTCCACATGATGACACAGCTTGATGTTGTCATAAGAACACCCAGTACCCCTCTTTATTTATTGGAGTTCAAATGCATCTTCTTTCCTCCCATGACCATTTTCAGTGAATTTTGTGGCCAGCTCACACGAATTTATTTGTTCAAATCTGCCCCCTTCAGCTTTCCACAGAGGTTACAAAATTAAAAATTGTCGGCACCCATAATTGCCTGATCTTTTCAATTGGAAAAGTTCAGAGACTGGCCCATGGGGGCTAAGAGGTGATTCTGCCAGGAGCAGCTGTGACCTCCAAGAATCAATATAAATATTTCAAAAGGTAAATAATCAGTCAGAAAGCTTGGGCCAAAAAACTACAAATGTGGAGCCAGACCCAGAATGTCACAGGTGGAGTAAATTTAAAAGGAAAGCTACAGAGGTGACATTTCATAAGAATAAAACCTTGTCAGGAGAAGAGTTTGGAAGTAGAAAATCTAAATTCCGATACATGGCTACTCGTCAAGGGAACTCAAAAGAACAAATGGAAGAATGTGTGAGGGTCTCCATTCATCCTACACTAGTACTGTAAATGGCCATCATTGTGGCCAAAATTATTATTTAAAAACTACTCAAAAATTTTTTTTTAATCTTCAGGAGTTACTCTGCTGTTGGGTAGTAGAGTAGAAAGGAAGCCAAGAAATCTTTAGTGAATAAGGGAGGAAAGATGAAATTTTGTTTACATGCATGGCCTGGAAATCTCTCAAAGTCTTGTAATCAAGAGAAATGAAAGGAAAAAAATGGAACTTACTGCATCCAAAATCTTGACCATGAAAGTTTTATAAAAATAGAGGGATGTGAGCATTGAGAATGTAAGAATAAACCCATACATCCATGGTCAATTGATTTTTGACAAAGGTGCCAAGACCATTCAATAGAGAAAAAAAAGAATAGTCTCTAACAAATTGTGCCAGGACAATGGAATACCCACATGACAAAGAATTAAGTTGGACCCTTGCCTCACATCATATATAAAAGTTAACTCAGGGGGCCTGGGTGGCTCAGTTGGTTAAGCGACTGCCTTCGGCTCAGGTCATGATCCTGGTTACCCAGGATGGAGTCCCACATCAGGCTCCCTGCTCGGCGGGAAGCCTGCTTCTCCCTCTCTCGCTCCTCCTGCTTGTGTTCCCTCTCTGGCTGTGTTTCTGTCTGTCAAATAAATAAAATCTTTAAAAAAAAAAAAAGTTAACTCAAAATAGAGCAACAACCTAAACAGAAGGGCTGAAACTATTAAACTCTTAGAAGAAAACATGGGGTAATTCTTCATGACCTTGGATTTGGCAGCAGATTCTTAGCTATGACACCAAAAGCACAAGAAACGAAGAGAAAAAATAGGTCAACTGTACTTCATCAAAATTAAAAACTTTTGCACATCATGGGATATTATCAATTAGCTAAAGACAGCCTATGCAATGGAAGAAAATATTTGCACATCATATTTTTGACAAGGGTTTAATATGCAGAATATATAAAGAACTATTAAAACTTAACAATAAAAAGATAACTCAATTTTTAGAATGGGCAAAGGACTTCATTTTTCCAAAAAGCTATCTGAATGGTGAACAAATAAAAAGATGTTCAACATAGTCATCAGGGAAAGGCAAATCAAAACTACAGTTAGAGATCACTTCCCATTTATTAGGATGGCTATAATAAAACAAAAAATCCAGAGAACAGTAAGTGTTGGCAAGGATGTGGAGATTTTGGGACCCTTGTACATTGCTCATGGAAATGTCAAATGGGGCAGCTGCTGTGGAAAGCATTTCAGTGCCTCCTCAAAAAGTTAAAGATAGAATTATCATATGACCCAGAAATGTTACTCCTACGTATGTACCCAAAAGAGCTGAAGACAAGTATTCCAACAAATGCATGGACATGAGAATAGGTAAATCCAGAGACAGCAAGCAATTTGGTGGTTGCCTGGAATCTGGAGAAGAAGAGACTGGGGGTGAACTGTTTAATGGGCATGAGGCTTTCTTTTGGATGATGAAAATCTTTTGCAACTAGAGAGAGGAGGCAGTTGCACCGTATTGTAAATGTACTGAATGCCATTGCACTGTTCCTTTTAAAACGGTCAATTTTATTCTATGTGAATTTCACCTCAATTGTTTTTTTAAAAAAATTGAGAAATGTAGGTCATAATTCTATATAGCATGACTGGGGCTTGCTTCTTTAGGAAGTGTTCAAGCCTTGTAATGTAAGAAATATGTTTCCATAGAGCTCAGCCCAAAGACATATGCGAAGCAACTTTGGAGGCTTTCCCCTCCTCATTCTATTACACCAAGGCTGAGGGTGGGTTAGGAGGAAGTCTCTTTCTCCTATCAAGCTCACTAACTTTCTCTACGCGCCCTACACTTTGCAGGGCCCCAAACAACCACCCTCAATTCCATCCGTCTGATAAATGTCATGTACGTTACCTGCCTTAACTTGGGTCTCCAAGCTATGACACCAGATAGTTACAGGCTTGTGAAGCAGACCCGTAAATTCTCCTGTTCTATTATTGTACTTTTTCAAGGCAATTAATCAGACTTATTCTTTTTTTTAAAAAAGATTTTATTTATTTATTTGACAGAGAGAGAGATCACAAATAGGCAGAGGGGCAGGCAGAGAAAGAGGGGGAAGCAGGCTCCCCACCGAGCAGAGAGCCCAATGTGGGACCCGATCCCAGCACTCTGAGATCACCGGTGGCTCAGAGGGTTGAGCTTCTACCTTGTCTCGGGTCATGATCTCAGGGTCCTGGAATCAGACTCATTGTAAAGCTCACCTTCAGTGTTACCTCCTCCGGCAAGCCAGCCCAGTGTCCTTAGGCAGAATTCCTCCTTCTCTGCTGGCTGAGCTTGTTCATGCTGTTGGTCTCATTGTTCTACTCCTTCCAAAGCCCAGTGCCTAGTAGAGCGCTGGGCATATAAGGCACATCGACGCAATGCACTTAGATTGAGATACCTGTCGGATAATATGTACCAGACTCAGTATAAATGTACTTGTTCCTTAGCAATATATCCATGTGTGTGCGTGTGTGTGTGTGTGTGCGTGCGTGTGTGTGTGTGTGTGTGTGTGTGATGTGGATTGGGCAGAATATATTTGCTTGTGGAGGCCTTTTCACACACCAGATAACCTCCTGTCAATGCCTATGGGTGTATCAGTCTTGCTACCACCGAATTTCTGCCCTTCAAAGAATAAATTTATCATTCAGAAACCAATTAATTTAACCTAATTCTGTCTTCAAAATAAATTGGGAGCTGCTTTATCTGCGCCTGGCTCTCTGAGATGGAGTGGGAGGGGGCTGGAGAAATGTGTTTGATGAGCAGCCAGTTGCGGGTCGCTGGGGGACTGGGTGGGAAGGGGAGGCAAGGAGCACCGCCTGCTGCTCTGCGCCTGGCCATGATTCTGTCACCCAAGGCAGGCTCTGGATGACTTGGACACTGTCAGCCTCTGGGAGGAGGGACAGGGGAATGAGAGTGGGGTGATGTAAGAAAGGAATGCAATCACTAAAGCAAAAATACCCTTTTCTCCCCAAATCCGCAGTCAACCCAATTACTTCCATTTTTTCGTTATATGGACTCTCTCTGAACAATGTCCGATTGTTCTGAAAGTGAATTTAGAACCTTGCGTGGAATGTGGCTTGTGGTGGCGGTCAGGGAAGAGGATGCGGAAGGCAAGGAGGAGCTGCTAGGTCATTAGAGTGTGCAGTCCAGGC
The DNA here is from genome assembly GCA_004023965.1 of Spilogale gracilis. NCBI lineage: Eukaryota > Metazoa > Chordata > Mammalia > Carnivora > Mephitidae > Spilogale > Spilogale gracilis. The sequence continues at coordinate 74,291 of PITA01005052.1, read as the reverse complement.
ACCCAGATGCCGTGCCGCACACGGCAGAATGACAGCCAGTTTCTTTAAACTAAAATACGAGGTTTAATATACAGCTGACCCTCGAAAGGCATGGGTTTTAACCGTGCAGGTGCTCTTCTATGTGGATGCTGTTTTTTCAGTAAATACAAGACAGTACTACTGTAAATCTATTTTCTCATCTTTATGGTTTTTCTAGATAATATTTTCTTTTCTTCAGCTTACTTTATGGTAAGAATACAGTATATAAGGGCACCTGCGTGGCTCAGTGGTTCAATCAGTTAAGCGCCTGCCTTTGACTCAGGTCATGATCCCAGGGTACTGGGCCCAAGCCTCAGGTCAGGCCCCCTGCTCAGAGGGGAGTCTGCTTTTTCCTCTGCCTCTTCCTGGTGCTTGTGCTTCCCTGTGCTCACTCTCTCGTAGGAGCTGACCCCTGGGTTATTCGAGGATCGAGTGTAGCCCCATTTCACTAACACTGTTGCTGCCGCCCAATAACATCCTTTGGTTCCAAGAACTTCCAAAGACCCTGCAGTATGTCTTTTCCGCTATGTCTCTGGTGAGGAGTCATCTTATGCATGTGGTTTGCCAGTACGCTCTGCAACTGCTTTCCCTGAGTGCTTGTGTTGGGGCTTACCAGCTCAGACCCCTGGAAATCATTTCACTGCATGCTATCCTCTTACCTCATCTGGTTGGTTCTTCTTTGGAAGACCCCCAGGGGAAAAGAAAAACAAAACACTTTCATCATATTTGTGCTGTTGGTAAGGAAAGCCAAGAAGGAGCTGGAGTCTGGTCGTGGGAGGCACAGGGCAGCGAGAGTTGCCAGGTAAGTGGCTACATTGTTACTACACAATTTTGGAAGAACAGTGAAATAAACATTAATCAGTCATTTCATTATCACCTTGTAGTTGGCACGGGGTGGGGGTGGGAGTGGGGAACCCCCGGCTTGAGTGTAAGACTGAGGATAGCCTGTTCCTGAAGTGGTCATTATAAAATATTTTTCAATAAAACATAGACCATTAGATCGAAAAGTAGCTTTCCTCTTTCGTTCTTCCTTCCTTCCTTTCTTTTTTTTTTTTTTTAGGATTTTATTATTTGAGAGACCGTTAGAGAGTGTCGGGGACGGTACATGATCCGCCCTTCCCTCCATGCCCAAGCCACCAGAAATTCTGGTGGAGGTACCTGTGAATGTGAATGAAAGCCCAGAAGGGCTTTCCCCGCCTAGAATCCGAAAAGCCACTTACCCTGTGGGTCAGGGCAATATGTTCTTGGTGTGCTTATTCAAGACATAGTTCCATCCAATCCTCTTCCCGGTAATCATATCTCTGTATCTCTTATCTGTATTTCTTGATCTCTCTGCCTCAATGGTCTCAACTTCTGTGAGTTTAAGCAATCACTCTGCACCCTGCAGTAACAATACTAATCCTGTCTCTAGGGTGGGTGCAAAAGCAGTTAAAGATTTAACTGCACCACCCAACTTCCTCACATGGGAATAATAAAAGACTGGGGCCCTTGACAGTCAAGAGAGACTGAGAGGCTGAGAGACAAAGGCAGAGAGCCTGCGAGGAGGCAGAGAGCCTTAGACGCAGCAAGAGAGCCTTCGAGGAGAGCAGCAAGAAACAGCGAGAGAGCCTGCAAAGAGAGACAGAAGCAAAGAAGCAAGAAAGCAGCAGAAAGAGAAGCAGACAGAGAGTAGAGAGACAGAAGAAGAGAGAGAAGTAGAGCAAGAAGACCAAAGCCAGAGCTAGAGAGCTAGAGCTAGAAAGCCAAAGCTAAAAAGCCAGAGCGTGTGGCTGAGCCTGCTTCATAGGTCTCTCCTGACTGACCTCGGGTCTGTCAGCTTGCATCAGATTTCCGTGTCCGTGTCATTATTTCGCCCACCAGACATCCCGTGGTTCGGGACCCACAACTCCGCCGAGGCTGGCTCCCCGGCGGTGACAAGAAAGAGCAGGCACAAAGAGGGGAGAGGCAGAATGAGAAGTAGATTCCCTGCTGAGCACAGAGCCCGATGCGGGGCTTGATCCCAGGGCCCTGGGATCAGGATCTGAGTTGAAGGTAGAGGCTTAACCAACTGAGCCACCGGGTGCCCTTCTTTCATTCTTGCTTCATTCTCTCTTTCATTAAACAAAAGGCTGAGTGGTCACTGCTAGAGATTACGTTGACCAAGACTGCCCCTGCCTTTGAGAAGCTTGTAAGTGAGAGAAAGAGCATTAATGACCTTCTCAAGGTCACATGAACGCCAAGAGGCTGAGTCAAAGCAGAATCCCTGATATTTTCAAATGGCTTTCCTTCCCTAAAGGGTTTAGAGAAGTGAGAGCCCAGGAACCACAGAAATGCCAGGGTCTTGTAATACCTTCTAACCTTGAACTACAATAAGAAGCTTAAAATTCCCAATACTGTTTTGTGTGTGTGTGTGTGTGTGTGTGTGTGTGTGTGTTTTTTCCTGAAAAATTTGTTCCGGGTACTGCTTCTTCCCCATCAGGATACGGGAAGCTCCTGGAAGCCTGCGATGGCTTCTCCCAGCCCCTGCAACTTAGTACAGGGTTTTTGTTGTTGTTGTTGTTTTTAATTGCAGCACAGTTGCATTTAGAAGTTTCTGCTGCAAAGTTTGGAAGAACAGTGCCCTCCCCAGGTGTGGGAGCTGAGGCAGCTCCCTGAGCACCACCTCAAATGACTTTTAATTAAATTGAACTCAGTCAGTCATGACTTACACATTGTGCTTCTGTTTTCCACATCTAAGTTTCTATTTATAAACCGTTTAGTCATATGGGAACCCAATTAGAGCTGTATTACAGTATGGTCGCCCCCAACATTTGAATCACTTTCATGGGAGGGAGGCTAATTGATTGCTTATGAAGGACCCATTGTACTTCCCTCACAAGGTTCGTCTGTGGATTCCATCTCTCGGTGAAGCACTCCCTCTGAAAGCCCCAAACCACAAACGACTCCTTGGCCACCGCTCTTCGCTCTTGGCTTCTGGATGGAGGTGAGGTGTGTGTTGTTGCAGCGGGGAGTTGGCAGCCCCGCCTGGAGCGCGAGGCCACGGTGACTGTAGGTCCCTGGTCTCCGTGTGCTGGACTCTGATAACCTCACAGCCTGCTGGTGAATCTGTATTGGAAGGTTGGGGCCCATTCCTCCTCCTGTCTTGGATGGAAGCCAGGATTTAAATAAAAGAAAGAAAGAATACGAAAAAGAAATCAAATAGAAATTCAACCCTTGGAGTCAAGGGCAAGCGAAATTGATTTTAAAGGGCTGGCTTCAAGCCACAGAGACAAAGAAAGTTGAGATGCAAACTATGCTCAGGCTCCTGGTTGAAGTGCGGCTGTGGCTGAGGGATGGGGACATAATGGGAAAGGGGACATAAATGCTTCATTTTTAGCATGCCTCGTGTACTGAAAACTAAGACAGTGCCATGCTCCTTAAAATTAGAGAAAAACCATCCTCACAGCAGTTCTGTCTGCCAGGAATGTAAGCAAGAGGCACCAGAATCAGGGCAAAAGGACAGGGTGGTGGGAAGATAAGCATAGCTTACTTATCTTCTGCAACTCCACTTTGTTCCTTTCTTCCTTGATTTGTCTAAAGTCATAATTTGCAGCATGTAAATAAGATGCCCAAATGTAGGCATTATAACCCTACTCGTATAACTGACTGCAAACAATGTCAGATTTATTAAGAGGCGACTTTGCCTTGTAATTATAGTCGCTAGTTCCGAAGCCAGAATGCCCGAGTTCAAATGTATGCTTTGCCACTTATTAGCTGTGTGATCCAGACAAATTGCTTGACCTCTCTGAGCCTCAGTTTCATAATCTTTAAAAGAGGGATGGAAATAATAGTAAATATCTAAGCAGTAGTACATAAAATGAGTGACATATGTGGACAGTATTTGCACATAATAAGTGGTAAAGTGTCTGCTATTAATATTTTCTCTTTTAGTTCTCTATTTAATTTTCTTCAAAAATGATCAATGCAAAATATCCAGGTGGGTAAACAATGAATTTGACATGAAATCATCCTGATATTACATACAAAAATTAATTCCAGGTAAGTTATAGACATAAATAATAAAGATTATACCATAAATCTTCTGGAGGAGATTGAAAAAAATTCTCTTTAGAACTGTGGTCAAGGCAAAAATAATTTATAAGCAGGACATAAAAAGCACTCACCATAAAAAACACTAAAATATTCTCCTTAAAAATACTTATGCTACGGAAGTTAACAAATAAAGTGTGCTAAATAATTTAACCCCTCAAGTCTTAACATTTGGTTATAATCTGTTCACATCTAAATAAACCAAGCACATATGTGTGTGTGTTTGTGTGTGTTGTTAGAATGTAAGTTCCATGAAGACAAGGATACTTGACTATAAGATTTGTTGCTCTCATCTCTGACTATCTCAACAGGGGTCTGATATGTAGTAGGCACTCAATAAATATTTGTCAACTGCATAAATGAATAAATGCCTTGTGTTTGATAAATTAAAGAAAAGTTAATTTAAAACAGTATTTGTGGACCAGGAAAATGAAATGGGTTCCTTCCCAGGAGGTATAAATATTATGATTGATCTACTTTTATGTTTTCTCCAGCCAGTTTTTCTCAAACAGGATTCATAATTGGAGGGAGTGATGTATGAGTAACAGTCAACAGTGGGAACCAGTGTGCAAGGCCATGAAACATAAAGGAAATTAATTTCTGGGCCCACAAAGATAGTTCAGTATCTATCACTTAACAGAATACATGCATTCCAGTAAAGATAACTCTAAAGCAATTTCTTTGGTAAAGGGAATCTATTTTCCTATGGGAACTCTCAAAAGAAGTTGAATGGGTGTTTTCACAAGGAAAAGTCCTACAATAAATGAGAGTTACAAGAAAGTCTTTCTATGAGAAAAGGAACAAAATGGCTGTCAGCTCCCTGATGGACTAGATGTGATGGTACTTAGGACAGCTCCTAGAGTATGCTTCTAATTGTTGTCACTTCCACCTGTTTATTTATTTGCATAGGTTCCCCAATTTTAGCATTCTCTCTATCCAATCAGGAACAAATTTCTGTGAAATTCGACGTCCCCTAAGCTCTCTTTAGGGTCAGGTATTTTCCACCTGTAATGAAGCTGGTGTATTGTAGCATGAGTCACCCGCACTAATAGAGACATCACGCTCTAGCTTCAACAGCCTTTAAGTCTGAAGTCAAAGATCGTGTGAAACAGATTTTTAATGTGGCAAATTCAAAATTGGGTAAATCAACTTTGAATTTTACTAATGGATGTACACGTGTAATTTCCACCCATCACTTCCAAAGCAATTAAGTCAATAAGTGGTACCATCAAAATCACCGCCATCATCATCATCATCATCATCATCATCATCATCATCATCATCACTACCTTTGCCATTTACATCCAGACAGCCCAAAAGTAACCAAGTGCTATGAGCCCAATAGTTAAGTGCTGGTTATTGCTGAGATGGCCAAGAACTGGACTTGAGTTTGGCTCCGAGTTACTTTCACAGCCTGGCCCGAGGCACTGATCAGTGGGGGGACCAGCTATTGGAGCTGCTGTCTCTGGCTCTATCAGTGAAGAGCAATTCATCACCATGTTTCATATTTCCACCTGCAAAATGGGGCTTTATACCCATAGCCACTCACACCAGTGAGAAATTCCACACTGCCCATCTTGAAAACTGGCTGTGCAGCCAGCAGAATTAGCAAGGGAGGTAGGAAGGCCCTTGGATTGCTGGTTGGAAGCTGAGAGCTGGCTGGAAATAATTCTTTCTGATCTACTGCCTGGAGAACACCACGAGCCAGCTGGTCTGAGAAGATAAGATAATTGTTCTTCTCCAGGCTAGGTGGTGACATTACCTAGCAAAGAGTTGGGCTAGATGCTTAGCAAGAGGGACTTTCACTGTGTGCCAAAGTCTGCCTGTGCTTCATTTGGATTTGAGAATTTAAAAAAAATCATATTTTAAAAAGTAGCTGAGAATAACTTTGAAAATAACAGCAGCTTTGCATCCATGCTGAATTGCCCCTCATTGCTTCCTACTTTCTCTTGCCATCGCGTTCTGCCTTATTAGAAGCAGAGGCTCCACAACTCAGGAAGGAAGGGGAAACTATTGGTTTTTACCCCTGCAGGATGGTGGCATAAGAACAGGATTGAATGTGGTAATGGGCAATCTTGTGTCTACTTGGCCAGGTCACGGTGCCCAGCTATTTGGTCTAAGACAAGTTGAGGTGTTACTATGAAGGTATTTTTCTAGATATAATTAACATTTAAATTAGTAGATACAATTCTGAAACCAATTCCAATGTGTGTTTTCTAACCCTTCCCTGACACCAACCAGATGTCCTGCAGTTCAACTCAATTCCGACACCATCTACTTGGAGATAATATCAGATCCCACAGTTTAGGGGTTCAGTCCTGGAAGATGCGCCCCAACATTGTCGGACACCAGTCATAAACCCTGGTTGCTTCTGATGACCAGCTATCGATGGAGGTTCTCTTGACCTCCTCTTTTAATTCATTTGCTAGAGAGACTCACAGAACTCAGGGAAATATTTAATTACTAGATTACCTGTTCATTATAAAAGGACATAACCTAGGAATAGTCAGATGGAAGAGACCCATAGGATAGGGTAAGGGGAAAGTGGGCAGAGCTTCCCTGCTGTCTCTGAGCACACTGTTTCCAAAACCCCGTGCATTCACCAACCCTGAAGCTCCGCAGACCTGTCCCCTCCCGGTGTTCACTTGTTTCATCACACAGCCCTAACTGATTAACTCATTGACCATTGGTGACTGAACTCAATCTCCAGGCCTCCAGGCTCCCCAGCGACAGGAAGTGGGAATAAAAGTTCCAACCCTCTAAGGGCAGGGTACTCTAGTGGCAAGCCCCCACCCTTAGCTGACCTAGGGGCATTCAAATGTTGTGTCATTAACATAACAAAAGACACCATTATGCTTTCCTTGTTTCAGAAAATTCCAAGGGTTTTAGTTCTGCACCAGGAATGGTGAAAACCCAATCATATTTGCTATTGTAGAAATAGAAGAAGAAATAGAAGAAGAAGGAGAAATTCTAAGTTGCAATCATAGAAACCAATCACTCTCTCACTCTCCCTTTCTATCTATATAGACAGAGTTCCCTATTGGTTCTATTTCTCTGCTTCTCTGGAGGAATGTCTAATGCAAGCATCTTACTCTTATCGTTAAGGGGAGATATGCTGCTCCCTAGAGGTTGAAGGGTTGCCAAAAGATGGCCCATCCTCAAACATCTCCCTCCTCTCTTCATCCCCCAGTCTACCAGTCAGCTTGCAAATTCATTCTTGAAAGTCATTGAGAGGGACAAAATCACCTCCAGAAGGCCATAGAAGTATCCTTATCCATTAGGCCGTTACTTGGCAAATTTTTCTAGTTGGGTGGGCCCTGGACCCTGAAGAAAGAGGCATAATACTGACTCCTGAAAACAGAGGTATACTGTAATCCTCATAGCCCTGAGGGGTGAGAGCAGGAGCTGCGGGGGATGCCTAGAAGGAAAGTGAAAAGGCACCAGGAAGATGATCCGTTATGTTGGACAGCATTATGAATGATCAGCATTGTAAGATCGGTAAGGCCCAACCTGGCCACCTAGTCACAGGGAAGCAAATCCTGACTCAAGCAGCTCCCACGTGCACTGGAGCCCCCAGAGTGAAGCCCCACACCCCGGGACCCCTTCCAGCCACCCGCTGCTTACCTAAGAAAGGAGCTCAGATAACTCCATGCTGTTGGTAGCATGCAGGGACTTGGCTTTCTTGATATGGGAAGAGAGGGTCCTTCAGCTTTTAAGGATGCACTGCATTTCTTCCCCACATGTCATCCCTGGAAACCTACACCCTATAGGTGGGTTCCTTAGCAGCAAAACTTTTCCTCTCATTACTCAATCTTTAGTCTCTTATCACTCTTTGTTTTTTTTGTTTTTGTTTTTTTTTTAGATAATTACCATTAACGGGCATCTGGGTGGCTCAGTTGGTTAAGCATCTGCCTTCAACTCAGGTCATGATCTCAGGGTCCTGAGATAGAGCCCTGCATAGGGCTGCCTGCTCAGCAGGGAGCCTGCTCCTCCTTTTCCCTCTGATCTTCTTCCCCGCTCATGCTTTCTCTCTCAAATAAATGAAAAAAAAAATCTTTAAAAAAAATTACCATTGATCTAGTTCCCATTCTCTTACCCTCACTCACAGCCCTTTGGAGTTCATATTGCTCCATTTTGCAAGTGAGGCAGCAGGCGGGGGGGAGCTTGCCCTGATGACACAGGCAGATCAGGGCTCAGCTTGCTTGACCCACAAAAGACGCCAGGAATGACAGAACAGGAAATGCCATGGCTGGGACCTCTTTGTCTAACAGTGGCTCTAAGGTAGGGACCCAGGAAAGCAAGGGGAAAGGGAGCTCTTTAAAATAAAAGCAAAAGGGCTCTTTATTCTGTGAATTTAAATGCGGACATGACGTTAATGGCATGATAACCCAAGAATAGTGGCTCACTGCTCATAATTAGACCTTGCACGTCTTTACTATTTGACAGATGTAAAGGATTTCAAAATATAATTAAACCTTCCGGTGCCCCTGTGAGGAGGTAGCATCATATTCATTTTACAGATGGGTGAACTGAGGCCAAGACAAGTCTCTGAAAGTTAACTCCTGAGTCCGTGAGAAAACATTAAGGAAACCCCGTGGTTTTTTGCTCTACTGTGCTTCGGCTCCCGCCAGCTCAGAGCAGTGAATCGAGTTTGAATGGTGTCAGGATAAATTTTCACCCATATTTATCCATCCAAATATCTAAAGCAAATACGTGAGGCAACAAAACTAAAGTCGGTTCATAAACGGATTTAGCCCTGGCAAGAGCTGCAGTGGATCTACCCAGGGTTTCCGAAATCTTGTGTGGTAAGAGGATTCCCCTGGGTGCTGTTTCTTAATGATATGCATCTTTTGGATTCTCCCCTGGAGATTCTGATTTAGTACTTCTGGGGTAGGTCCTAGGAATTTGCATTTTTGACAAGTTTCTGGATTTTTTTTCTAAGTAGGCAAATTTGGGAAATCCTGGATTAATGTTTCTTTAAGTACTTCTGAAGCCTACTGCTGTGTTCGGTCCTGTCACATACACTCATGGTATAAGAAACAGCACCACAAGTCCCTTCTCCCCCGTACTCACTGCCATGGAGGATACAACAGATGTTTATTGCACACCTGCTCTACCAAAAGCCTTAGCTCCTGGGTTGGGTGCCACAGCAGTCACAAAGATGAAGAAGCCAGGACAGATAGCTGGACAGTAACTGTAATAGAACAAGTTAGAGATATGATAGAGGTTGGCACAAAGCGTTCTTTTTCTTTTTTGAAGTTTTTATTTACTTGACAGAGAGAAACCCAGCTAGAAAGGGAACACAAGCAGAGGGAGTGAGAGAAGGAGAAGCAGGCTTCCCGCTGAGCAGGGAGCCTGATGTGGGGCTCGATCCTGGGACTCCAGGATCATGACCTGTGTCAAAGGTAGATGCTTAACGACTGAGCCAGCCAGGTGCTCCATGCACAACGCATTCTGATGGGGGCGCCAAAGGAGCAAGTAAATAAAATTTACAGGAAGAGGGGAAATGTACAGCAAGGGGAGACCTGTGAGCTGGGTTTTGAAGGGTGAATAGGAGTTTGTCCTTTGGAAGCCCATTACAGAAAAAAAAAATAGTAACGTAAGCAAAGGAATATATGTATACATGTACATGTGCACATATTTTAATCGTGACTCTTTGGAAGCAGGTCAATAATACAGTATAAGTCTGTGACAGGGTGTGGTAAGAGCTGATTGCTAAGGGTTTCTTTTGGTTCCCTTGTATGCCTTGCTCATTCATGCAACAAATATGTATTGAGTATTGTTGGGTGCCAGGCAGTAATTTCTCAAAACACCTTTCCTTGTGAGTTTACATTCTAGCAGGGGATAGAAAATCAACAGATAAATGAAATATGTGGGATGTCAGATGATAATAAATGCCAAGGAGAGACATAAGATTGAGTAGAGGAATAGGGAGGGCCTATGACAGTGCTTCTGGCTGGACAGGGCTTTGCTCAGAGGTGACACTTGATCTTTGCCCCAAAGAAGGCAAGGGAGGGGGCCAAAGAAGGGGAGTGTCCCAGTTATAGGGGAAAACCAACCGAAAGGCCTTGAGTATCCATGTTGCTGGGGGCTCTGAGGGACAGAGAGGAGACCAACATGGCAGGAGGGAGATGGGAAAGAGTGGTGTAGGAGAGGAGGTGAATAAGGGTAACAGGGTGGGCAGTTAGTTAGATTTTCATGAGTTTCTTGGAGGCCAGCAAAGGGGGAGTCAGGGTCAACTCTCAGGAAAGTCAGAGGCCTGTCCTTGCAGATTTCCCCAAAGCCCCAAGAAGCCAGATCAAACCAGATGGGCCCAAGACAAAGAAGGCTGGAAACTCTGACCAAGTAAGGGAGAAAAGGTGTGAAACGCTGCTCTGAAAATGTTTATCTCCAAGTAATAAACATTCCACCCACTAGTTAACAACTGTCAATAAAAGGTAGAGACTCAGCCTCCACATACAACTCTCCCTTGAGCTCACCCACTCTCTCATCTCAAGAGTGAGTTTAATAAACTTTCGCACTTACACTGCTCAGCAGTTGTATCTGGTCTATCCTTGAATCTGTTCTTGCCATGAGACCCAGAGCCTCCAGCGACATCCTGGGGTTGGACTGAATGGATGTCTCAGGGCTGGAGATGTCCCCAGTTCACCCACAACAGCAGTAGGCAGAGAGAAGGGAGATGTGACTATGAAAGGGCTCTCTAGGTTTTCTTATGGATTTTTAGCTTTTCTCCTCAGTGAGAAGGAAAACCATGGAAAGGTTTTAAGTAGACGTGTGATATGATCTGATTTTTCTTGAAAGGTGTGTCACTCTAATTGCCACGAGGAAAACAGCATGCAGGGGCTGAGGGCAAACCAGACAGGAGACTACTGCAATGATCAAGGCACGAGCTAATGGTCATTTGGGTCTGGGTAGAAGAAGCAGAGGTGGTATAAAATGGTATAAGTCTTGATGTCTTTTGAATAGTTAGATGGATGGATATGGGGCATGAAAGAAAGAAGGAAGTTGAGAGCTGCCTTAAGGGGAAGATTGACTAGCAAGAATCAGGTGTGGCCTCTAGCAAATAGCTCAGGAGAAGCTGAGACCTGCAGACTACCAGTCCGTAAGTGACCGAAGCCTGCCTACGACTACAGAGTGAGCTTGGAAACAGACCCTGCCTAGGGTGAGCTTTGGGATAACAACAGCCCAGGGGAGCCCTTGAGGGCAGCCTTGTGAGGGACTGGGGGCAGGGGGGCCCGGCTCAGCCATGCCTAGATTCCTGACCCGCAGAAAATGCAAATAAACAGGTATTATGTCAAGCAACTAAAATTTGGGATAATTTCTTATGCAACAGATAACGAATATACTGATTAACATAGGATACCCTGGGATGGTTCTGGAGGAAAAGAAATGAAGGATCTTACAAAATGAACCTGTCACCTCCAAACATGTGTCTCTGACATGGAAGAAAAACTAAAAAATGAGGCCCCAAGAGGCACTGGGGCAGAGAACAGAAGGACAAGTGTAGGAACAGCTAAAGACCAACCAAATGAAAAAAGTGGAGGCTACTGATTCAGAGCTGGCTGGAGCAAGGGAAGAGTTGACCATCACTTGCTTTTGGCAGAGACTCAAAGCAAGCAGAGGATGGGAGAGCATCACAGAGGAAAGGGGCAGGCCCCAGGGGGTTCCCTGATTAGAGGCTGTGGGCCTGAGGAGGCCAGAGGTGACCTAACCAGAACCCAGGTCCCATGTGATTGGTTAAGGGTGCACACGAGTCTTTCTCTGGTTGGCCCCCAGTTGGAAATGAGGACAAAACTTAGGAAAGCTGGTGGTTATTTATCAAGTCCTGGCCATTTGGCGCCAGTTGTTGTGGAGATTATTGTTTGGTTACCTGGGTTGTTAATAAAGATAGTGGTCTGACTGGCCTTCTGGAAGGCTTAGTGTAGATAATGAGCTGGTGGCTGCAGATTGTGCGTCAGAGTCTCATTTTTATATATGGCCTCGCCGCCATCACCCCTTGTATCCTCAGTCTCTCAGAAGGGAGAGTAGCTATGAAGAAACCAAGTCCAGGAGATCCCCACAAAGGGATTTAGGACATCCCAGTCACAGAGGGACAGCATCAGGAGTGCCTGCTGCTTTTTCACTGGTTCCCAGATAAATCCCCAAATGAATACGACAGAGAAAGACACGCTCCAGAAATCTGGACCTATGACAAAGTCACTGGAGCAATTTAAATTGCTTGTGACCGTGTTTTAGCCACACTTATTTCTCCTTTCATGAGGGTCTGAGAGCAGGTGTGCAATGCCATTCGCACATGACGCGAGCCTTCATAGAGCCCACTTTGTTCTGGGCCCCGTGGCTCTCTCCAATGTTTAGGTGGACTCTTCCCACCACAGCTTCTTTTCTAGAACCAATCCCCGGAGAATCTTTGTCTCCATCGTCCCGAGTCGCAGCGTAGCTTTCTTTACTCGGCCCCTTTACTGAGGTCTTTGGTTACAGTCAGACTTAAGGGAAGTTTTCTTTCTCTTTTTTCTTTGTCTTTTCACCTGTCGACTAGAAAATCACCCTCCGCGTAGTAAACGCTATCTCATCCTGTTGTGAGAATAAGAAATTATCTTGTAACTCTGCTCTGCAGGGGCAAAAATCTACATCAGATCAACACTCCCTCTTAGCAAGCAGTGACTTTCAGAAGAGGGACCGGGGTCTGGATAATAAGAGCAGGGCTTGTAATCTTCCCCGTGCTAATGAGGGTCGCATCCTCCCTGACTTGCAGGCCTTCTGCAGAGACGGAGAGTCATGGCGTCTCCAGCTCTAATTAGCAATGGCTGAGGGAGGGGGACACCTGCACCCTTAAAGGGGTCCGAGCAAGTGGTTTCAACAATGCACAGAACCGTTATTTGCAGGCCCAATGGCAAAGATGGTTAATTAAAATAGTGATGATGCCAATAAGAGGCGTGACAAACGGGGGTCCCTCTTTAATGAGAATGGCCACATTCTCTGTTCCCTTCTCTCCTTGCTCATCAGGAAATAGCAGAGCGGAGCCCCCAGGAGACTCCTGCTCAATTAGGCCCCGCAGGCAGTGGAAGCTGCCAAAGGCCCCGTGAAGAGAAAATTTAACCACCTAATTTGGGAGGGAAGGAGAGAGGGCACAGGCTTTCATGCAATAAGCCGCTGGCTCTTCCAGGTCCACGGCTGATGGGATGCGCCTCTTAGAACGGTTCTCGGAAAGGCTAGCCACTCAGGCCGGCACTGGGGTCCTCATTCTGGAGTCTGTTTTCTCACTGAAAACCATCAAGGTAATGACAATGACCTCATCGAGTGCTGTGCGGGGTTATGCGTGTCTGTGTGGGGGCAGGGGTGGGGAGAGTGAGAGAGAGAGAGAGAGAGAGAGAGAGAGAGAGAGGAGAGAGAACGTGTATGCTGGGCACACAAGTAGAATTTGGCACCTTTCCTTCTTACCTCCTGGTGTCTCAGCACGCCTTTCCTGAGGGACTTCACTCCTACCTGCCATCTCCTTTGCAACCTCCTCTTCTAGTTCATAGGACCTGTTTCCAGTGGCCCATGCTTTGTCCTACTAACCGTCACATCGAAGGGGTACGAAAGACCATTCTTGGGCATTTAGTGTTATTTCTTCCAGGGGCCAGCACCCTAAGAACAAGAGCCCTTCTTTCTTTTTCTTTGCCGGTTTCCCACCATCGATCCTCAGCAGGCCCCCAGGTGTCAGGTGTGAGTTGGATATCACACCCCCTCCCCCACTGGCCCTAACAAGGGAGAATCTTTGGAAGGACTCAGAGAGCTAAAGAACCCTAAATCTGTCTCTTTCAGGTTTGAGGAGACCCTCATTGTTGTTAACCCTATCTTTGTAAAGCAGAGGCATCTCGCTATCTTGATTTTGTTCTTTCCAATGACCCTGTGTGATTGATAGGCCTCACAGAGATTCACAAAGTAGTTTCACTTGGCTGAAAATCTTAAGTTTGGGGAAGAAAAGCACAACTAAAGCCAAAATAGCCTGAGGGAAAGCTGAGATACACTATTTTCTGGAAATAACTCACATTAAACTCTGTATCTCTGGATAAATTATGAAAATCTTGGTGGCTTAAAATAATAAAGGTTTTTTTGTCCCTTGTGCACATTGTCTGCCCTGGTCAGTTGGGGTTCTGCCCACCAAGTCACCCCTGTAATCATCTGCACCCTGAGAACTGGGCCAATGGGACAGCTGCCCCCTGGAGTATTGCTAACTGCAGGGACAGAGGAAAGGCGAACATGCTGAAGCATTTGCTTGATCCTAAAGCATTGACCTGGAAGTGACCCATTTTACTCCACCCCTGTTTCTCTGACCATGCCCGAGTCCACCAGGGCAGGGAAGCATAATGCTCGCCCAGTGAGGGGCATTGGTGAACAGTTGCACAGTCTACCGTTGACCCCATGGCTCCTTGTCTCAGCTCCTCAGTGTTCTTGAAACAAGCAGAATCTGTTAGTGGGCTACTTGCACTGGCTAGTGATTATGGAAATAGGTGGAGGATTGTGGACCCTCTCAAAAAAGAATGCTCTTTTTTGAAAGCAGAGACAAACTGGATATCCACGTGGTATTGCTTTGGAAGAGACAAGTTGGAAGGTGATGTTGGTGCTTGGCAATGAGTAACATGTTTAAATCCTGAACTGAAAGTTAATATATTAGCAACTGCACAAGGAGAGACTCTATGGGCTGTGTTCCCACGCCTAGCCTCTTACCACTGTTCTTATACTGTTCTGGTCTCTGAGGGGCTCAGAGCCACATATAAATGCTGATGGTCTGCAATAGCAAGGCATTAAAATATCCCACTTTTTGGTCTGTTTGCTGTAAAGAAGACAGAACCAAGTAATTCACTAGTGACATCGGGTCACATATTCTCCCCAAGAACAGCAGAAATAGAACTCCAAAAGTGTTTGGAATTGTTACAGTGGAAGATGGCCAGGGGCCTCGAGTAACAGACACGGTGATAGAGTTCCCCTGGGACTGGAGCTCTCTGGGGTCAGGCAATGTGGCTTCTCCCTCCCCATCTGCATATATGCTGTATCTTCATCCTTTAATTCATCTGTTTGCAAAAACCAAAAGAAATAAGAACCCAAAGTTTCTCCTTCCAGCTTAAGTAACTCGTTCCATACAGAGAAACATCAGATATATTGACTTATCTACTCAGACTTCACACTTCCTCTACTTCTAGGAGAATGTGAGACACTTAAACTTTATGTGAAATGGGACAATTAGAACTGAAGCCAGAGCAGAGACCATAGAGTGGTGTGCTCAGCCGTGACTTGTTTCTGTAGTTTCCAGGAGCTAAGGCACAACAGGATCCCACTGGCCTCACGGGAGGGTCAAACAGCTGGTTCCATATCGAGGGCCTCCCCTCTCCTGCTTGAATGGGAATAACTGTCCCCACCTGAGTCTCAGGAAAGGCTAACGTATTACCATGATAGATGTGCCACCGAATCTGTCACATCAGCCTATTGACCAATAGCAGTGTAGGAAGCCCTCTCTCCATGCTGGACCTTCCTGTCTCTCGTGGGCAGATAAACAGTCTGAGCCATCTCTGTGTTTAGATGTTATCAGAGAAAACCTGATTTAGGAATTTGTGGTCAATTACATTTATCTAACTTTTATATATTGACTACATATTCAGAGCCTGGAGATATAGAGATGATGAAGACAGAGCATCTGAGCATGAACAATAATTGGAAGAAGCACCCTGGGATCAAAGCAATGGGGTCCCTTTGCTTAGAGGACCAACTTTGGGCCTCTGTTGGTCATGCCCCACCCTGTAAAGAAGGATTCTGCAGAGCCAGGAGGGATGTGTCCCTTTCACCCTCCCTCCTTCTAATCAATGTTCCAGGTGTCCAGCACTCCAGAATTTCCTGCCCAACCAACTCACAATACTATAAGCCTCTTCCCAAGGTCCAACCTGGCCTGGTAGGAGTCCGTCCTCGGGGGTGAGTGCTCAAGGAGAGTTGGCCACAGCTGGGACTTACTGACTTGACACCACGCCCGTCACAGTGTGGGTTAGAACGGAAGTGGAAGATGGAGCAGGAGGGTTGGCAGGCCAGGGCTTCTGTTGAAATGTTGCCTCCAGTCCTGAAAATGGGGGGATGGCCTTGTGATCGGGTATTCTGGGAGGTAATGGTAGAGCTAGATTGAAGATGGGCAGATCCCCAGTCTAGAATAGGTTTCTTTTGGCCGGCAAGGGGTTAATTAGCCACTGTTCCCTATTTCTGATTGTTTAAGGGAAGATTTGATCATGAAAGGCCAATGGAAGTGTTCAAGAGTCTGATTCTTCTTGTCTATCTAAATTACCATCTCAGGAGGTAAAGCAAACCAATTTACCTTGAAGCTTTCATCAAAGAAATCTGTAGACAGTCCAGGAACTACATGCTAACAAGATAGTGAGTCCTAAGGCAGGAAAATAAACTAAAAAGCCAAACCCAAACTAAAAGGTATTGCTTCATGATAAGCTCCCACTTATTTGCACAAAAGAATCCAAAGATAGCAGTATCATGGGAAATACAAATAGTTTGGTTATCCAGATGTTAAGTTAGGATTATCTGTCTTCACAGAATTAAATTATTATAATCTGTAATATAATATAATAATTATATTTAGTACATAATATTAAAATTATACTATGTATAATTATATACCTTCTTCTCTGTTACCAACTTCTGTAATTTGGCAGCTTGCCTTTATTATTATTTTTTTAAGTTGCTAATCTTTATTTAGGATCTATCCTTCAAAGACTGGCTAAGCAGTAGAAGTAGGACAAGATGTCCCCAGCGGTCCTCTCCTTGTTATGACTGAAGACAGGTGTACAGGAACTTCTTCCTGGGGAAACTCAGAAAAGTGACTTCCTGTGAGTAAGTCATGGCTTCATTGTTGTGATAGTGCCTCAATCTTCTCAGCTGTTGTCATTCTAGAGTGTAGAGCTCACAGAAGAATTCTCTTTCACTACAGAATTCCAGTCTTCACTCTGCCTTCTGTGCTGGGAGCACACAATAGTTGACTACTCACACAAAATGGTTATCTTGCTTTTTAAGTCCCTGCACCCGAAGAATGTGTAAGTCTTTGCTGTCCTGGAACTTCCTCCCTTATCTTCTTAGTCAACTCTTCCCTTACTCACCAATAATCCCCTTAAGGTACTTCCCCCACCAAGACCATTTGGTAGAATTTTCCAGAAATTCTGTGTAACTAGAGGAGAAGAAAGATTTAGTAAAGAGCAAGATGACTTGAGGGAGAGTAGAGGGGGGGCGGGGGGAGGCTACAGTGTTTACTTGAGCCTAAGGTCAATGGATCACCATCGGGAAGGTTGAACAGGGAAGTAACATGACCAGATCTTTGAAAAAGTAGAGTCAGGCTGAGATGAAAGGGTTTGGAGGTTGAGAAAACAATTACTTCATAGTAGAACATGGGCTTTGGGCTGAAGCAAAACTGATCTCAAATCCTACTTCCAGTATTTCTCGATTATGTAGCCATTCAGTGGTTATTATTTACTTTCTCTGATAACTCAATTTCCTAATTAGAAAAAAAGTTGCAAGACCTCAGAGTGTTGCTGTGAAGGTTAAAATGGGTGTAAAAAGCTCTTGTTGGCAGACGAGATGAGATAGAGGAAGGAGTACACTAGGGCTGTGGTTGTGGAAGTGGAGAACAGGGGATGGAGGCTGGAGACACTGTTAGCTGCAATGAGGGTGAGTCGGCCTTCTACCTTGAGTGACCCTGTAAGCTGCACAGCTTACGGCTGAGTGGGGGATAAGGCAGTACAGAAGGAAGCACAGATGATTTCAGATGGAAAAGGAGCAGAGGTGTTTTATTTCATATAATTTGAATTGAAGGTGATTGGAAGACATTTTGATGTAGGTGGTCATCAGTTCACTAAAGATAGGGATCTAGAGAGCACTATTTGGGACTCATCAGAATATGGGCCATTGAGGTCACTACAGGATTGGCTTAGCTTGCCCAAGAGGACCAGTCAGATTGATTCTTTCATTGATTCTTTCATCTAATTAATTCATCAAATACATACTTTTTACTATGTGCCAGGGTCAGTGTTATTAAGCAATGTTGAACAGTCAAAAGTTGTCCCTGATCCTCAAGATCTTATGTCTAGGATTTAGGATCAAAGGGGGCCAAGGATGCCCCTGACCGTCAATCCTGGGCAACCAGAAGCCCAGCCCTGTATGTGGGCTGGATGCCAGGGTACTGAGCCAGGCATGGGATGAGGCAGAGCTGGTCTGTTGTTGTAGGTCAGGGCACAAGAGGAGGGAAGACACTGGGCTGACAGTGTCTGAGACTAGAGCAAACACTGATCCGGAATAAACTGTATACAACACAGGACAAAAAAGGTGGCATGTGCACGTCCAGATGGTGGAGATTGGAGATGTTTCCTGAGGTACAGCTGGGAGCAAGGATGGAGCCTTTTCCAGCACACCAGTCACTCGACCTGAGTGCTGAAGAGATTGCTGAAAACATCAGACGAACCCTGGTCTTTTAACGTTAGCATCTACCATCAAGTCTGCCTCTTAGAAAGCTTAGTGAATATTTCTTAAAATGGAAAGACAAAAGAGCAATAAAAAAGAAGGGAAGAGACATTGAAAAGAGTTAAATTGTCATCAATCTGTAGATTTGGAAGGTGGTAAAGATATGGAATCTCTACTAGCCTTCAACCCAATCACAGAAATTATTAAGGGGGACAAAGAGTTGCTAATCTGAGTTTTGGGGCTGTTGAAAATTAATGAAATTAATTGAGAAATTAATTGCTCTGATGACTTTCAGTAAAATGGGCAATTATTAACACCAGGACTGCAACATCCTGGTCTGATGCCGAATGTCTCAGGCACCTTTTGTAAAGTATAGAATCTTATTTAGAGATGGTTTTCTCCCCTAGAGAGCAAAGAAAATGATGACAGGGAATGGGGTTCATGGCTCTTCAGCCGTGATGGAGCTTACTACGTGGGCTGCTGGTCTACCTTGCACATGGGGCACATCATGGGGGTGGCGGTGGGATTATTGGCTGCGACTCGCAGCTGCACATGGGAGTACTAGCCACCAGCAGGGACTTCTTACAACAGTGATATATGCCTCTGTTTAAAACTTAACTGGCAGACTTCCTGGCAGAGCTCCTGGGGGTGATGCCCTGATTTGCAAAGACTTAATGACTTCTTGTCATCCAACACCTGTAGGTAGAGAGACATGGGGGAGGGCATTAACACCTGGCTGTGCCCCAGATAAAGTGAGCCACGTGCACTTATAAAGGCTCTACCTTTTCAGAAAAGAATTCTTTATGTTCTCTTCTTTCAATAACTGCTATTGATATTAAGATTTTTGTTTTCATTCAGGAATCTTTTAAATTATATTCTTAAATTAAAAAAAAACTGTGCTACCTACTATAGAAGGTCATTTCAAATCCTCTTTTTATGTATATTAGGATGCGTTTAGTTAGTCATAAATTAAACTCAATGACAATTGCATTTCTAGAATCCTGATAAAAATTTGCACTCCCTTAATATTTTTATTTTTCTCACCAAGCAAATATATTATTCACAGGAACTGATGACATCCTGAAAGCTAGCTGTCCCCATGGCTTTCAAACACCAATCTGTGAAGTCCTGACGACCTCTTTATTGTCATATCTTCTTATTTCACATGCAACAACTGTTTAAATAATTTAAATGATCATGCAAGCCTCAGCAAGAAGTGTGAAGACTTTGGCTTTGAAAGTAAATCAGTATTTTCCATATTAGGATGGAGCTAACACTTTGCCTAATTTTTACCCTCCCATCTCCTTTTGATAACTGTAATGACGATATGACAAGAGCAGTGACAATATGAATCTAAACTCCCAGATTATTCCTAATCCAGGGATGTTACTTCAGGTATTAAAAAATAAACACTTGGAAGTAGGATGAGGGAAACCTATAAATACTTGCATTTACATAAATGTGAGCATCTCAAATTACACAAGGAAAGCCAAGTAAATATGATTGCATTTCGTACCACTGATTCCAAGGAAATCATAGCCTATCAAAAGAACAGAAAATAAAACAGAAAAGCATACCTAGTATAAATCATAAAATAACAGAAGGCTACAATCTATAAATTATAACACTTTTCTAACTAAGACCATGGCTCAAACTATGTAAAGAAATATTAAACCATATGTTAATTGAAAATCACAGAAAGTTGAAAGCCATATTAAGATGAAAGTAGAATTGAAAGCAAAAAATATTATTAAATGACCCAAAAAGCGTCATTTTTATTGAAAATGGTACTCTCATCAAAAAATATGGAAGTCATAAATACTAAATAACAAATCACCAAGCTATATAAGCTAAAAACTGTTATGAAATGATACACAGATTTCTATATGTATCCTGTCTTTGATTATATATATTATATGTCATGTATCATATACCATATATGTGGTCTAATGCATATATTGGTGTGTAATTGATAATGCAATACATTTTCTTTCCCATAGCCGTGAAACCTTTACAAACACTGATTACTCATAAAGCCCCAAAGGTGGGGTGCCTGGATGGCTCAGTTGGTTAAGTGCGTGCCTTCAGCTCAGGTCATGATCTCAGGGTCCTGGGATTAAACCCTGCATCATTTCTTCCTGCCTCCCCTGGGTTGTGCTCGCTCCTTCTCTCTGAAATAAATAAATAAATGATAATAAAATCTTTAAAAAAAAATAAATAAAGCCCAAAGGAGCCTCAGCAGGGTTTTGAAAGCAGAAATTATGCAGGTATCTTTTTTTCTGAGCACACATGTTGGTCAATGACAACAGAAATAAACAAGTTTGTTTCAAAGTAAAGGAAAGGAGCAGCTACAACCAATGATGACAAATTGAAATACACTTTTTATAGAAAATCAAGTAGAAGGATACACTGTCAGTAAAAATGAAAAGTGAAGCAGTATGAGTTAGATGGAACTGGTGGGATTTGAAATAAAAGCTAAAAAATTAGACTAATGAAAAAAACTATAAATAAAAAAAAGTTAAGATGAAAAATCCAAGCATAAATGTAACATTAATACTTGAAAATTAAGAGTGGAATGATAAAGTAAAATAAAAGCATTAATAGGAAAAGAAAAATATTATTAAAGAGGATGACTACATGACTACAACAGAGAGGTTTATGAAACAACCAATCAAACACAGAGGAGAACCCCCCAAAGCAGAAAGGGAGCGAAAGTTTGTGAAAATCTGGACTTCAAAATAGAACATGATAAAGGGGTGAATAATGAAAAAGCAGTGGAAATAGAGAAGCAAAGGAGATTTAAAAATTGAAGAACAGACTTGTTTCTAGAAACTTGTCAGACTGAGCTAACACAGATTCCTCTTTCAACCATAAACAAGTAAAAATGTTGGACAAAATATGCCAGAATAACTTTTCAAAACAGCTGAGCTCCAAAGACAGGACGGGAGTTAGAACATAGCCCTGGAGGCTAGGACTTGAGGGTCCTGGTGCCTGGGAGCACTGTGTGTGAAAAGTTGACTGGGAGCAACCTGGTGGGGTGTGGTGGGGGGGAATGGGCGGAGCCTGCGAGAGGGGTAGAGGCAGAAAGGCAACTGAGGTGCATTATGGGGAAATCCTCGGCTGACCCTACAATGCGCTTTGGAGCTGAGAAGTCCCCACTTGAAAGGTCTGGCCTTGGCCTCCCCAGCCACATCATTCGAGATAGCCTGGCCTGGACAGGTGGCATGACCTTGGGGGTGTCAAGTCCTCCAGAGAGACTCAGATGACTGCTGTCAGCCACCTGCCACACTCCCAGCATCTTGGGCAGGAAGATGCTTCCCTCCAGGGCCAGGAAGGCGTTTCTGCAGAGGTATATGTATTTTTCTTTGAGTATATGAATGACTTTTATTTGGATTTTTTCCACAATTCATTTAGCAGCATGTATACAATTTTGACAATCTTGAATATTTTTTCTTTTTCAGTTTTTGGGGAGACCAAGGGTGCGCTGTCCTCTCTCCCACTGGTATACAGAGACACGGAGTACTACTTATAGGCAGATATATTCATTTTAGTGACAGTTCCATCAGTGGGAGCACTGCAAATGAAAAGAATGCCCCTCAAATATCAGAACAGTAGAATTACATGCAGCAATTGAAATTGTTTTCAAAGAACGCACATTGAGGTTAAAATATGTATTTATGTTATATAGATTGTATGATTCTAATTCCCTAAAACATTTGTTATTTAAATTTTTACTCTAATTGCCAATACATAAAAAAAATGAAATAGATCAAAATCGTGTCAGGATTTGGCTCTTTTATGTATGCATTTCTTCTCACATTTTTTCAAATGATCTAAGATCACACACTACTTTGTAATCATAAAAAATTAACATGTATAAAATAAAGACATAATTATGGTAAGTTAGATTATATTAATTCTCACATTTATTTTTATATGAAAACTGATCTGTGAAAGGGAAACCTTACTATATTGAGAGCAGATTTTTGATATTTTTGACATTTCTTTCACGTCTTCTCTTGAACACTATTTTCATGGTGAATGGGGGAAAGAAGTAAATCTTCAGTTTTCTTAGTTCTTCTCTCAACTTATAATTTTTTTTTCTTTGGAAGACAAGCTCACAAAAACGTCTGTGCGGGAGTGGGGGCGGCGATGGAGGGGTTGGGCTGCGCATGCGCACAAGCGCACGTGTATTTGTACTTAACCTCTGTCGTCTTTGGAGTCTTTCCTATGGCCTATCCATGGAGTAAAGATGATTTTGCCTGTGATTCCCACAAGCTAGAGGGACACGGTCAAATGACATTCATCTAAGGTTTGAAATCTAATGAACTCATAAGAAAGGAAGGAATCCATAAATCCCACTTTTACAGAATAAAAAGAAAATTATAAAAGGCACCCGCCATTCAAGGGTTTTTGACTGAAGGAACTTTTCTGTACTAGAAAGTAATTTTCTTTCTTTGCTTTTGTTTTAGGAGCTAGGTATTTATTTAAAAATTGATGCGGACCGGGACGCCTGGGTGGCTCAGTTGGTTGGGCGGCTGCCTTCAGCTCAGGTCATGATCCCGGAGACCCGGGATCGAGCCCCACATTGGGCTTCCTGCTTGGCGGGAAGCCTGCTTCTCCCTCTCTCACTCCTCCTGCTTGTGTTCCCTCTCTGGCTGTGTTTCTCTCTGTCAAATAAATAAAATATTAAAAAAAAAATTGATGCGGACCAATCCTATACTTTGAAATTGTGGAAAGACCCACATCTATTGCCACTGTTGTATTTTTCTGCTTCCATTGTGTCTCCCTGTCTCCCCGTTCCTCTCTCTTTTCCTTCCTTTTTTCTTTTCTTTATTCTAGAGTCGGTGCCAGACAGCTTTGCTTCAGTTCCTGCTTTTGTCTCCCACCACTCCCTTCTTCTCCAGGCTGCTTTCCCACGTTTCACAGTGAATTTCAATGTGCTAGGGTGGGTGAAAAATAGGGAGGGACATTAAAAACCACCGCTTATGAGTTTGAGAGCCTGTGAAATCCTCCTGGCCTCAGAGATTTTAAACTGTTTCAATCTATATTTTCTTTGTCTTTTATGCTTCTGAAGCTTCACATCCAATAGCCACATTTGTATCCAAAGCATGGATTTTTTAGAGTTTGACAAAGCTGATCCCATGGATTCAATTTCCATAAATCCCTTAAAGTGTTTGACCAACTTTTCTCATCTTGCAAAAATGTGTAACAAAATCACAGGGGAAAACAAAATTGTTCTTGACATCACAACAGTTTAATATGTTAACTTATTCATTAAATTGTGCTTCACATCAATGGAGATCCTCAGTTCTACAAACTATCGTTTTTTAAATAGCAATAAGGGTTGATAATGTCACAATACAATCTCTTAGTACCCGAGTTCATACATATTATTGCACAGAAACAAAAGGAAATACCTTAGGTGAAATAATTTACTATCTATTGAATAACTATCTTTACATCTAAAGTGGGGCACCAGATAAAAGTCTAGATTTTTCTTTCCAACGTGTTTCATCTTTGATACATTAAATGAAAAATAATGCAAGCGCAGCCCAGAAAGTACTTCTGGGACACACACACACTCACTCTCTCTCTCTCTCACACACACACACACACACACACACACACACACACACCCCAAGGAAAGGAAAGAAAAGACGGCCACATGATTATCAATGTAAGAAATCAGAAATGCAAGAGGTCGGTGGAAGGCAAATAATGTGGTAATGAAATCACACAAGCTGCTCCCTTAGAACGCTGTTTTCCCCGGCAAGAACTGAGGTTTTCAGCACTGACATCTGGCCCTTTGATGCGCTCCCACAGAGCCGCACAACATGTAAGGCTCAGAGGCTCTACTTCGTGCGTCAAAGAGGGACAGTTGCAGTCTTTTCCATAGACAACTTCGAACACAAGCTTAAGAAACATCTGTGCTTTGGCGTTCTCAGATCGGGAGTTCTGTTAGGTTACCTCCAGTCCTTGCCTGGAAGTCCCGGGGCTTTTGTCTCGCGCATGTTGCTGGTGTTCCTGGCAAGGCCAGTGTCTGCAAATCTCAGCACGTCTGCAAGGAGGGATGGTTTTATGGATTTGCGGTGCGGAGGGGGCCCGTGTGCGTTCCATCCATGAGACTACAAAACACACGGGTCTCAGAACCCGCCCACTTGCCCAGAAGGGTTCTTTCAGAGTTTTAGGGACTTAGTTCGATGTCTCTGGGTGAATGTGGTGAGAGCATAACAGGCTAACGTCCCATAGAGAATGGAGGAGGGGGCTGAGGGAAGTGATATTGAGAAGGAAACTCGCGAGCTCCCCAGAGGTGCAGGGGCTGGCTGAGTCTGAGGACCAGCCTGGAGACGTTCCGCTGGAGTTCTGATGACCAGTGGAGGCACACAAATTATGGGAAAGGAAAGCCTTGGAGACCCAGCTGGGATCAGATGAGGGCGTCCTTTGCCTGTCTTTCCACTCCGGCTTTCCTCTGGATCCAGCCCCACCAGCGCGTTCAGCCTTTACTTTAGTCCCTAAAATGCCACCAGTGCTCTTGTTTCCTGTCCTGTTTCCTGAGCCTCATGCCCTTGGCAGCTCTTTGAAATGGCCAAAGAGTTAGAGTCCACATGCCTCCAGTCTGCCCTTGCTCTTGAGGACAGAAACTGTATGTCATGTTTTTATTTTTCAAGATTTCCTGGCACATATTTAATCCCTCATCTTTCCACCTTTGAAAGACCTGCTTCCTTTTTAAGAGCCCTGCTTCCCTCTCTAGTTACCCCTACTCTCCCTAACTCCCACCCCTGCGTGATCCCACTATAAAGGACTTTCTTCTCAGCTAGAGGTCATGGTGGGAGAGGAAGCCGATAAACTGTGTGAAGATGTTAGCCTATCCTCTCTCCAGCAAATGGGCAGGGTGCAAAGGGGCTCATTTGATACCAAATAAAACCTTTAAGACCCAAACCAGTAAGTTGCTCATTAAAAATCCAGAGACCTGGGGAAGAAGTAGGGAGGAAGACAGATTTTTTTTTTTTTTTTGAGCAGGGGTGCTATTGATCGTCCCTTACACCTCACTATTCAGGCTGCTACTGATTTGAGATATTTCTGAGACTGAGCTTCCCTAAGGAGTTGCGAGCACATTCCCTCCGCCTTCATCTTGAATCGGTTTTGGATTGGCTGGGGTGAACAGCCAGCATGAGCTATTTGAAAGTCTGTGCTTCTTGGTCTCCCCTGAAACACTGCCCATCTCTTGGACAGTTCATTCCTAATGAGATGATTCCTCACTGGAGGCAGGGG
The DNA here is from genome assembly GCA_004023965.1 of Spilogale gracilis. Classification (NCBI taxonomy): domain Eukaryota; kingdom Metazoa; phylum Chordata; class Mammalia; order Carnivora; family Mephitidae; genus Spilogale; species Spilogale gracilis. The sequence goes on along the minus strand of PITA01005052.1, from coordinate 48,449 downwards.
TAGTGAGCCAACTCTATCAGTCTCCTTGGCATCTTTGAAGTCACTGCAGTTCTACAAGAAGGTAAGGAAAGACAAAAATCAATAAAGACTGAGATTTCATATCCTAGCAATTCCCAATCCTGAGACTGAGGCTGAGCAGCCTAAAGTCATCAGGAAGGGGGCGCCTGGGTGGCTTAGTGGATTAAAGCCTCTGCCTTCGGCTCAAGTCATAATCTCATGGTCCTGGGATTGAGCCCCGCATTGGGCTCTCTGTTCGGCGGGGAGCCTGGTCCCCCTCCCCCACCTGCCTCTCTGCCTACCTGTGATCTATCTCTGTTAAATAAATAAATAAAATCTTTAAAGTCATTGGGAAGGCTATGAAATCAAAACTGGGGCTCTGAGAAACTCTTTTTTTAATAAACTCAAATTGAGAAATCTTTTAACATCCCTGAATCTGCACTGGAAGCTGCCAGATGGGATAACGGATAGAGGCCCTTTGTATCTAACATATGAGAAAGTTGTTAAAGATCAAATGGGATACTAAATGTTTTGAGAGCATTAAGTACTATACAAAGTTATGAATTTTTATCTTCTCCTTTGCAAAGTGTATCATGAAATAGGTAACTATGAAAAGCACATGAAATAGTTTTCAATTCCCTTTTGTGTCAGAGACTGATAGTTTTACCAGTATTAATTTTCACACTGTTTCTTTAATAATAGAATCATTCCCCCATTTATCAAGGCACATGACAACCAATAATAAAGACATTTCCTGGCCTGCTTTGCATTTACTTGTAGCTAATGATTAGGTTATAGCTCCTGAGATGTGAGTGGAAGTGATATCTGCAACTTCCTCCCATGTCCTCTCTGCTGTCTGAAATACAAATGAGATGGCAGGAGCCTCAGCACTCACTTTCGACCATGAGGATGGAAGGCACATGTTAGTATGAAAGAGCAACAGGAGGGGGGCTGGGCTTCTTTAATGTCACTCACCAGAGCTATCCAACCAGTTTGCCTTTTAAATGAAAGGACAACAACTTTGATCTCATTTAAATCACTATTATTTTGTGTTTTCTTTTAAAGTGGCCAAATGGGAATCCTATCCTATGGATTTAATGTTTATTTTTTAATGATCTATACTCGTCTCCTTGCTGGGTCTCCCTCTGGTAGACTTTCTTCCCCCATATAAATACTATCACTACTCAGACTTTTGAACAAACCCTTGATTAAACTATGAAAAAGTTACCCCCTTGAGATGATAGGAAACACATAGCACACATGATATCCTTAGCTGTTGCCCAACACTGATTGCTAATGTTATTAGTTATTAGAAGGAGTATCTGAAGAATTTTCAGGGCAGGTTTTCTCTGGTTTCTAAGAATAGGCTGCCAGAAAGTTAGAAGGAGACAGAAGAGATAGTATGTACCTCATTCCATGATGCTAACTGAAACACACACATGAACATGTACACAATGTCACCCCATCCCAATCTGGGGCTTCCCTTGTCAAGAGAAGGGACGGAATGTCTCCATGGGAGTTGTAGGAGTCGGTAGGATGTGGAAGTCCCTGGGGAAATATCCCCCCTCCTCTTGGGCTTTGAACATCAATATATCTGGAATTGATTGGGCTTTGGATCTTAAAGCTGCTGACTTCCCATGGATCCCAAGGCCCAGATGTCTTCTGTTGGCAACACTTTTCTGAGCGTCACTCAGCATGTAGGTGTGCACTGAATTTTCGAAGAACAAACTATGTCTCTACCTCTTCATTTCTATCAACATAGGACCCCAGGGATATGACAAGCGTGCTGCTTTAGAATGAAATGATATGAGGAGGAAGCCCGTGTCGGTCTTTTTAATTTGCTCAGCACTGGCCTCGGGCCAACACAAAGAGATGGTTTCTCTTGTGAACATCCTGATATCTGGTCTCAAGTGGAGCCCCATACATCACGCCTTCAGCAGCAGGCCGAGGAAAGCCTTTTGATATAAATCCCGAGATGCCTAAGGAACAGTGTGAAGTTAGCATAGGCTGCCTCCAAGTCTCAGCTATGCATGAATTCCCTGCCAAAAAATTTAAAGTGAGTTTAAAAGAAACAATCCAAATGCTTTCTAACTTGTTTTGATTTTCCACATGACAAAACACTGGATTGTTATTGTGTTTGCATGCACGTGCATGTGCGTGCGTGTGTGTGTGTGTGTGTGTGTGTGTGTGTGTCACAGTGGCAGGCTGAAGGATAATTTGCAGCTCTTCCATCTAAGCAGAACATTAGATCTTAACATCGAAATGCAAAGAGAGAGAGAGCTGCTCATTAATTGTAGCTGTGATCCTCTTCCCTCTCAACCTCAGGAACAAATCAACAGTAAGGGAAACGCTAATCTTCCATGAGTCTAATTTCTACCAACTAACAAGCAATATGACTTGGTCCCTTTAACATAGAGGTCTTAAAAAGTACAAGTGCCTAAAAAATCATCAATCTCTCAGCTTGTTCGTGGGTGAGAGAGGTGGAGAAAGCTGGACTCACCCAAGGCGGTGGGCTCTGGGTCCCTGCCGGCGTGGGGCTGTCACAGTTGTGCCCTGTGCCTGGGTTAGCGACAAATCCTTCTGGGCTCTAATAGCTGGCTTCTTGTATGATTGGCAGGAAGCTTTTGTCCCACACGGAAGACATGATGGAGTCAAAAGAACGTGCTCTCTGCAGTCGGCCAGACATAGCCTACCATCCACAAGGAACCTGCCTACTGTCTGGGTTTCATTTTTCTTACCTATGTAATGGGCCTGATAATATCCACCTTGTTATGAATAGACTTAGGGTATGAATAGGGCCTCTCACAGTAAGTGACACAAGGGAGGTCCCCAGTAATGCCTTCCCTCATGAGACAGATGAAGCCAAGGGTCATAAGAGAAGAATCAAAGCTGCTTTTCCAAATATCTCTCTGATAGAGACTCTGGGCTTCCTTCTCCGCAAGCAGGTACTCTATGAATGCTTGTGGGTTGATTGACTCTCAACCCCAGTGAGAGTATTCTGGAGGCTGAGATGTGGCTTATGCAAAGCTGGCTTAAACATCAAACATGCTAGATATCAATGAACTAGGCTTTTCAATCTGATTTAGGGGTTTCACTCATTTTGCCTTGAGCTCCTTGAAGGGATTGATCAGATCAATGTTGCAAAACTTTCTTCCCACTCTGATCCTGCTACTGAATGCCAGATGAAGCCTCTCTATTCCCTTTTCCATACTTTGCCCCTGATTATTCGACAGACTTTGTGTTCTTGCAGTGGTGATTGGGAAAAATGGAAAATAAGAAACAATTGGTAATGAGGCGCAATTTCCCGTCCTGTTTTATCCACTCCAGCCCCAGCTGCCAGCCACGGCCCCAGCGGAACCACAGGCAAAGATCATGTGGGGAGAAAAGAAAGTTACCAGGCTGGAGATATTCAGGATCTTAGGAGGTAATGTCTGTCTAAACTTCTGGGATAACCGGCCCATTGAGTTCCACGTCTCCTGGCCTGAATCAGTAATCATTCATTTAGTGACCTTGCAGGCCATTTGCATATGGACCAGCTAAACTCCTGATCTTTGGGCCAGATTCTTTTTACACATCTTTGCCTCTGTGATAACAGAACATCAAATTAGGCAGTACCATATTAAAGAAGATGACTGCTCTAAGAGGTAAAACAGAAATATCCCTGAAAAAAACCTAAAAGTTCTGTAGCCCATTTGGAAATGTGAGATGCCATACAGTTATCCTCCTGCTTCTTCCCCCGCTTCATTTATTCATCAATTCTTTTTTTTTTTAGTCAATTCTTTTTGAATGAAAATAAAATCCGTAAAATGTGATCTCCTTAGGCCTTAGTTAATAAGCGCATTTTCTCCTAAATACCCCCACTAATGTTCATATCTCAGGGGCCAGGCACATTTGTCCCGATTCTACTAGCTGTTCCCTAAAAGATGGGGGAGGAAGCATGGCTCCCAGCTAAGATGCAGGGACTTTGTGGGGTGTGAGTCTTCAGTGATGATCAGTAGTAGGGTAGTCTTGTTTAAAAACAATCGCAACAATAAAACACTGCTACTTATGAGTAAACCACATTCAAACAGGGTTCAAGATGAAAGCCAACAGCCAAATGAGAGTTGGCATAAAACCTCATCTAAAGGCTGAAAGGGACTTCTTTCTTTCTCTCTCTCTGGACAGGCCAATATTTCCATTACAGAGACAGTGTAAAACAGACCAGTTTCAGCAGAACATCCAAGCCATAATTTGGCTTTTCATGTGTGTCTCTGTGGGCTCCCACAGTGCTGCAAAGGGTCTTTTCCAGAACTGTTTCCTTTCTGGTGCTTCTCTCCTTGACCTCTTAAGGATGTCTCTATTGGATGAGTTCCTATCCTACTTAATATCAGGGATTGAAAAATGGGGGGGGAGGGGCGGGAAGAAGAAGACAGATCATCTCCAGCTGGATCAGGATGAAGACAAAGAGGAAGCAGGTATCCAAATCAAGCCACATTCAGCCAGGTGTCCTCAGAACGGCCCATCCTCCTTCAAGGTAACCAAGGCCACGGAAGCTCAGTGTGCCTGCTCATCCTCCCCTCCCGAGGAAGGAGAGGGCAGGGGGTCACCATCTCACCACCTGGCTGTTGTAATCCTCAGTGACCGCCCCCTCTGTGTTCCCGTCCTCTTTGGGCCACCGGTGACCCCTATGCTCCCGCTGCAGCCTGCGCTCCTCCCGCCTCTTTTGCCGGTCCCTCTGGTGCTCTAGCTGCTTGGTGTGGTGGTAGCGCTGCTGAAAGAGATCTTTCGCGTACTCGTAAAGCTGCATGTCCAGGAAGTTGAGCTCCTCGATGCGCTGGCGGGCGCCGTCGTTGATGTCCACATTGGAAGCCCGCGTGATGTTGAACTGCGTGAATGGGGAGATGAACTTGAGGTTGAATGTCCTCTCAAAGAGAAACTGTGTCTTCCTCTGGAATTCCGTGAGCCCAAAGAAGGCCATGTTCTTCAGGTTGTTCTTTGCGCTCTGCAACAGGATGGTGTTTCTCTCACTCTCGTTCATGAAAGTCAAGTTGTAGCAGCCCACCAGGCTGAGGTCGGCCAGCATGCGCACCTGGCGGTTGTTGGCCAGGTTGTAGGTGCAGTCCATGAACTCCCGCAAGCTCACCCCCGACCAGTCGTCCCCGGGGTAGCAGGTGGGCAGCTCATCGGGGGTGGGGCTTCTTCCGTCACACATGTGGAGGGAGGTTTTCCACGTGGCCCCTCTCTGGACGTGTTTCCACTCGCTCAGGTAGCGTGACACCGGGTCCCGTAACATAGTGATGTAATAGAAATTCCTGGAAGAAATAAGAAGGAAGAGCATCAGTCTTTGACAAGGGCAGCTCTGGGATTCTGGACCGCTATAGTGTTTATATCAGCACTGAGTCAATGGGCTCTTCCGCCAAACATTCGTGTGAGAGTGGTTGTCTGCATGTGTACCTACCAGGCAAATGTTCCCATGTGTGTGTATTTTCATAAACATGCATGGACCGGTTTTTGACCCCATTTGTTGAGTTTTTCTTCCCTGTTCCGCCCCGGGGAGGAATGCGGTGGGGGCAATAGGCAACTCATTCATCCAGTAGTTTATTCACTGATAAATTGCCACTGGAAGTAATACCTTACAATAAGAAAACACACCAAGGGTTTTGAAAGTTATTCCCAATCAATATTTTATTTGTAGCAGATGTGGGATGATGTGATAGGGAAACATGTAAGGAGGTGGAGGGATTTACCCAAGACTGTGGGACTAGAAAGGGCAAAGCTGGAAGCCAAGGTTCTTTAGTCTTTTCTGTTGATTACAAGGTGGGAGGGTTGGAAGACTTGCTGTGTGTGGGGAGTAATATTTACCGAGGACCTACTATGTACTGGGAATAGTGGCAGATGCTTTATGATATTAGCACAGATAATCCTCAGCACAATGTCATAAAATGGGCTTTATCACTACTTTTTTTTAAAGCTGAGAACACAGAGACTGAGAAAGGTGAAAATATAGTTCAAGATCCTAGAACAAATTAATACTTGAAGTGCAAGGGAGTCTATGTCTATTGATTTCAATGCCTCTGTGCTTTCCTATGCACCATACTGATATTTTAAAAACAAAATATAATTAATACATATTGAATGCCTATTGTCAGGTACTGTGGTTATTATAATCGTAGGTCTTATCTAATGGCATTAAATGGAAACTTGAGAAGAAATATATTTTTTAAATGGTTGGCTTTAGGATGATCCAGTAAAGATCAGTGTGCTTCTGGCTTCAAGGGGCAAGAAAAGTGTAAAGAGGAAGAAGAGAGTTGGAAAAGCTGACAGGTAAAGAGATAACCCAGAACATTAGAGGAGAGTAACTACTGATTTAAAGCGAGGGAAATTCGTCTCATGATTTGAACGGCCTGCCTATGGAATGGGGAGCCTGCCCCACCACTGGCAAAGGGGTGACCCTCAGAGGTCCCCTGAGCAGATCGATGATCCTGAAGAACTCTAAAAGGAACACTGGGCTTCCCTTGGCCATGCTAACCTGGCTTTGAAAAAAAAATTAATACCCAGTAAAAGTAATGACAAACATAAGGGCTTTGAGGGTGTAGTGCTTTTATATGGTGCTTTAAACAAAAGGAATCAATGAACTATAATATTTAAAACTCTACATTTACTACATTTGGTTCTTCTGAATGCCTAGCCAGACAGTTTTGAAATGCGCTAAGGGAACTACAGTATCTTAAGAAACGCCAACTTCTCCTTAAATTAGAAAGAGGAACGTGCTGAACTGCCACAGACAGGCCAGCCTGAGCCCTTGCTTTTGCCAATCATCATTTTACATTACTCTGTTGTCTTTTGCAGTGACAGAATGACAATTTCATCAGTGGAAGGAAATTTCCCGAAAGGTCAGTAGGGGAGGCAGAAAAGGACTGACACAGCTTCTGGGCTCCACAGGGAAATGTCGACAGAAAAGTTTTGTTTGGAGTGGCTATTACTACGATTGAATATTATATGACAGGTCATTATTAATCCTGCTTTGGTCCTATGTCAGGACTTGTTCATGTTTCAATTTTACAAGCAGAGACTGATTTTTATTTCACAAAGCTAGTGCATAATAAATACAGAAACACAATAATGATGTAAGTGATGTAACTCAGGTGGGCTAAGGATGCCAAACACATCAAGAGAGAAGAATTTAAATCAGAGAGATCTTTGCATGGCATTGCAAATGGAAAATGTATAATCTTCCTATAACTGGGCAAAACAGATAACACACATACAAAAGGATTTAAGGAAAAAAGATGACGGTGGTCAATGGATAAGTTTCAACCTCATTCATGTGTCTCAGATTTAGAAATGATCCAGATTTTTAAAATAATCATAAGAGGTGGGAGATTTTTGGAGACAAGAAAATGCAATGGTTTATGAAATAAAGATTTATCTGGAACCTGTTCATGGAATCTTGGTGGCTTTTGTCTCAATCAGAAAAATTGGCCATAGACTTCCTGGGGTCTTCATTCCACTGTAAACTTACATGGTCTCAAAGCTGACAGAAACTGACTCGGCTTAAAATGGTATTGGTGTCAGATTCAACTTCATTCAATTTAACATTGCACTTGACAATGATTAGCCAGATTGTAGGGTGATGTTTACGTGAGTAAAATAAGTCCCAAATGTCTGCAAGGTCTACCAGCCAAATAGATAAGAGATCAATTTGTAAATAAAACTCTGGCATCAAGAGGTACTGGTGGGACATTTATGTTGATGAAATACAAACTTGTCCCATCTCCTGGTTCCAGAGGCTCATATAGCATTTGGGTATTGCTTTAGTCAGATATATCTTCATGTATGTTTTGTTTAAATTCTGCCAAGGAGTCAAAATAGAAAATTAGAAAAAATAGGAAAAACAAACCAACAGGGTTGAAGAGCACTCAACTACTGGAGAAAGCAAAAACACTTAAAATTGATTGGTGGAATCATTTTTTCTCATTTTTACTTTTTTCTCTATTTTCATTTGCTTCCCTACTTTCAGACAAAAAAGAAAAAAATGCAAGACCAGTATTGAAATGATGGCTATGTCCAGGCTACACACCCAGTGGTCATTGTCTACAAGCTTTCTTCTGCTTTGATCAATCTCCAAAACAACATGAACTCATTTTCTTCTGCTCTCCAAATGCCCAATTCAGGTCCTAGGGAGAAGTCTTGGAGGGTCCTGTGCTATTGGAATTTGCAAGTTTCTTTTTTTAGGCTTTACTTGTTCAACAGCACGGTGGAAGATAAAGAACAGAGAAGGACAAGCAGCTCCCTAGCAAAGGAATTTGTTAATTCTGCAAACGTTAATTGAGCCTTATGTTTGCCAAGCACAGGGGCGAGGCATGGGGGACTCAGAGATTACTAACACACTGCCCTCGAGGGGATCGTCAGCACCCAGGGATTTGGGTGCAGTGACAGGAATGCTAACCACTGCGTTAAGGGAATGTTCTACCAATCTCCTGGGACCAGAGTAATCTCCAAGACAGATCAATTTTTCGGTGACAGCGTCCTATCAGCACGTCGGCTGTTTGCCACCTACTTCTCTGAGAGTTTGGGTGAATTCATTTAAGGGCATCTGTAAAGCAATTGTAGCTCTTTAGAATTGTCATTCTTGGGGCCCCAAGGTAATGATGGCAAATACCCTGTGTACTCAGGAAGATTAGGGAACAGGGCACCTTGGTTAGTTCAATGATCGTTTTAATGGATAATGATTGTAGGGGCCATAGCGGCATCCTCAAGTTCAGAGGCACAGAACACACACTTTTCACGGTCGCTTCAGTGCCTTGCTCTCTGGGAGATAATCATATCGTGCAATTCTAAACGCAGCTGGGAGGCAGGACTGCCTTGCCTCTGTCTTTGCCTTATCTTTTGCACATTTGCATAGGGCAAAAAACTTTCTGGTCTTTTCTGGCTCAACTCAAGCCTCCTATCCATTTTGCCTGAATTTTCCAATCTCTAGGGTTTGACTGCATCACTTGCTGCCTCTTTTAACTTGCGTGTGAACGACTTGGTCAGCTCTACCCTTAAATCTCCTCTTTGATAACTGGACACACATCCCAGAACACTTCACCCAAAGTCCCGCTCAGGACAGAGGTTCAACAACCGATGCTCCGTAAAAGAGATTATCATCATAGAAGCTAAATGCATTTTAATGACTAAGGCTAATATTGCCTTTGATAAATATATCTTTCTGTCCTTTCCTTTTTCACCATTTAAAATGTGTGAAAAGAGTAGAAAGAGATATAATCTACAAATGTATCCACATTTGTATCCACACCCAGAGGGAGCCAGTCAACACAGACTTTGTATAAAAAGTAGAGTGTTTCAAACAACAAGTAATTAGGAGCAATGGGGTGGCTTTTTAAAAATGTTAGGCTTACTAGTTTTCTTCTCTACTACTTCAAGAATCTGTATTTCACCAAGCAGTTTATTGTATAATTGCTCATTTCTTTAATTAGGAAGCCATTTAATTAACACACGCTTATCAAGGGTTTGTTATGTGTAAGGATCTGCTCTAGCAAATGTGGAAAACATAAAAAAAGAACAAAATGCCATCAAGTATTGAGTGTGTAAGGATGGTAGCTTAGAAAAAGACTATGGCGGTAAAGAGTGGACAAGGAATGCTGAGGAGAAGAGTTAAGAATGCACAGAGAGCAGAGTGAGTAGGCTAATTAGACCAGGAAGCTCAGGCGATCACACTGCATTTCACAAAATGTTTGCTTAATAAATGAATGGATGGTAGGAGGGCATAAGAAAGAAGAGTATGCTGAACCCAAGTAATCATGGGCTCTAAATACAACTGTCAATTACTAAAATGGGAAAAGTGTTGATTTAGGAAGATTCATTAGGGAACAGCGTTTAGGATGGATAGAGTAGGCCGAACCAGGACAGACGCTTAGAGGTGTGGTGAAGGGCCAGTGGAGAAGAGGTCAGGCTGTCAGTGTTGATAAGGAAGAAATCAGCAACAGATTCATATCATGCACCCCTGTGTCATCGTTCCCTCCCCATTTCCACATTGCCAGCTTCCTCCAAACTACCTTTTCCTCCTCTGTATTTTTTTCTTTCCTTCTAACTAATCCTTTCCTCTCAATTCCTCAATGAAAGAAGGCAGAGCTCATCAAAATGGTGGAATGAGGCGTATTTGTCTCCAGATTCACCCTGTCTGAGATGATTAAAAAAAAATTCACTTTGATGAGGTTATTACTTGCCTAGCCAATGAAACCACAACTGGAAGAACTTACAAAATGCCATATTGACAGGGAGATTTATTAAATATATTTCTTCCACCATCAGCCTAACCCTCATAAAATCAAGCAACAAAATTAATATCAAGGTCCACAGTTCCGTGCATTCAGAAAAACCAGCTCAAGTAGGAAGTCCTCCAGCCAACCTTCTGTGATGTCCTCTGAGGAAGGGATTTCTACTCCCCTGAAACCTGTGCCGCTCGTGTTTAATCTCCATTGTTGCGTGACTGTCCTATACGTCTGAGCAGACCTCATGCCTTAGTACTTATCCCTCAGAACATATGATGCATGACCTTATACAACATGGATGTTCCATTGTTTAGTGTTTGTGGAATGAATAAATATTTTATCAGCTACTGTTTCAGGGATTCTGATAGTCATGTCCACAGCAAACCGAACTTGCTGCCTTAACCAACAAAAGTTGCCCATGCTAATGGTTTCTCTTAGCCTAGACCTTGTGAAATGTATGGGAAATAATCAATTTCTCCACTTTCCTTTTCCCCTGCAGACTTTTCAGAGTTTTCTCTAGATAATCAAGCTTCGCCAAAGCTCAGTATCTCCCAAAGAGCATTGTGAGTTGTAAGGTAGACTTGGGGGTCATCAGAAGGAGATCTTTGGTCCTCCCATGGAGTAGTTCTGACAGTTAACAGTGTAACATCTTAAATGCAAGCTGATGTGTGCATTTTCCAATAGTGAAACTTAGCTCCCCCTTCATCCCGCTGTATTGTGTGCTGGAGTCATTTTCCAAATGTTCAGAATGGAATTAATTTCTTGACTCCCTTTAGAGCTGCATGCTCATTATGGGCTACCCATTCTTCATTATCTCAGTAGAGTATTGTGGGCGCTATCCTGTATCTGTTAGAGGGACTGCGGCACTTAGAGCCTGGCAATCACACTGCCCTTTGACACGGTGATGAAAAGGCCTTTTATTCAAGCCTTGAAAACAAATTAATGAATTTAAGAATGATGTTCTAAGCAAATGGGAAATTGGGAACTATGATTGTTAAGTATGGTAATAAAGAACTTTCGGCGGCTGACAATGGTGTGTGTCAGAGTGATTGGTTCCAAGGATGTCCAGTATTGTGATGAGAAAATGGAGACACGCACACGTGGGTGGTTATCTTACTTCACACAGAAGCCACATAACCCCCAGCATGTGACCACTCCCCTCTCACCCGAACTTATAAAGCAGTCAGACCCTTCTGGCTAAGGCATTTTTATTTTACATACTACACCGAGATCTTGACTCTTCTCAATCGCTTAGAAGGGGTAGGAATGCCCCCAGCTCAGGGCGCTTTCCTCAAGAGGAGAGAGGTTTCTCGTCCCTTTTCTTTGCAGGCGTATCTGATAACTTTAAAGGCAGAATACTTTTAGATGTAGCTGGTCTGGCATTTTTTCTTTTTAATCTGTGATTTCCCCCATTCTCCAGTTAGAAATGCAATCTGTTGTCACTATGGAAAATATGAGCAATGCAGGACAGCAAAAAAGAAAAAAAATATTGAAATTACCTATAATCACTTCACTTTATTCCTAGATAACCATAGTTAAAAACCTATTTCTTTCTTTAGAGATTTGAGGTCATAAAGAAACATTTTATTTTTAATCTGTATTTGTAAGTCAAAACTACAGAGTGAACACTCTATTTTATTTAATATTCTTCTCTAAGAGTGTAATATTCCAATTATGGATGGACCATAATTTATGTGACTAATCTCCCAGTTTGGGACAATTGGGCTGGTTCTGTTTGAAGGAGGATACTATAAACAATAATGTGGTGATTTTCCTAAGCCAGAAATATTTATGCACGGAATACATTGTTGAGAGTAGAATTTCGAGTCAACAGAATTGCCCCGATTTCCCGATCGTAATGCCAAAATCTAGCTGGCCACGGTTAGCCTAGGAGAGGACATTCGGTAGGGCCTGCCATCAGGACCTGGACCCCGAGGCAGGGCCAGGCAGCTCCCTCCTGGGGACCCCGGCAGGTACCCTGCCAAGAACACGAATCTAAGACAGAAGTTCAAGGTCTGCGGGGGTGGGACTTGTCACACGGTGGTGTGGAAACATTCTTCTAAAAAGATCTGTTTATTTTGCACTTAGCAAGCGGCTGGACTATCAAACGAGAGACGAAACCTTTGTGGCATCAAATCGCACTCATCCGTATGCAGCTGGAGGAAAGCCGGCATCCGGAGCAGAGACGGAGGTTCCTCACCGCCCGTCCTCCCGAGAGGCAGCATTTCTGCAGTTTTTAGATGTGGACTACCTTCAACTACGGGAAACCACACAGCGTTCCCAAACAACCGAACCAAAGCGTGAAATAAGGAGCTTCTGGATCCTGCCTGTCATCTCGCAGTGCGGATCAGCCCACCCTCCAAACTCTCCCGAGGAAGAGGTAGTATTTATCAATAAGTTAAAATTTTAAATCCGGTCACGTCGCTGCTTTATACTGACACGAACCCTGGGCGCCTCGGACTGACGAAAATGCCATGATTTTCAGCTGGTTGTCATATTTGCTTCCACTTCCCCCCAAGTGGCTGCTGCAAGAATAAATTGAAGAGAATGCGTGTTCCAGGGGCTTGCTTTTGCTATCTTGCTGAGTACAGTTCCTTCCAGTACAGCTCCCCATGTGCCGGGGAGGGTCCTGCTCTCATGCATTATTCAGGGACTTCCATGATTATTTGGTTCAGAGGCGCCCTGCTTTGCGTGGCCTTGCTGGGATTTCGGCGCGAGGGCGTCTGCAGCCGCTGTGCCCCGGAGAGCTGTGGTTTACGCGTGTGGAGGCATCCACCTGAAGCCTAGAGCCCGCCCAGAGTGAGATAGGGCCCGGTTCCGTCTCACTTGCAACTCTGATCCCAGCCGTGCAAAGCAGAACACCAGATAACACACTCAGATTGTGTTATCAGGGCCACGCGTGTTCAGCTGGGTCTCTTCTTAGATAATTTCCCAGACGCTGCTTTTAGCAAATGTGAGATTACACAGGGTAGAAGCAAGGAGGTGTTGCAGTCGCAATTGTTTTTGCTCTAGCCAACTTGGAAAGGAGATGATGTGAATCAGGATAGTTAAGAGCAAGGCACATGTTTCAATATTTAGGTTTATATCTGACAGCTCTGATACAGATTTTCCTAAAATATCACAGAAACTAAAAAAAAAAAAAAAAGAGTCCTCTCTGTCCAGATTTGGTGTGCTCGTCCATCAAAGATTCTTCTGGGTTAGGATTTTCCTAGATTCTACTATCAGGACTTGGCAATCATTTTAGGATATTTCATGAAATATCCAAGAGATCCTCGTTTGATTCCATCCCTTGCCAGTTCTCAAAGAAAGAGTGACTTGGAGGTCATCCCTCAGGCAATGATGAAGCAGCAAGCTAACCTAAAACATGCAAAGTTCCATGTGGAACAAAAACTGGTTTTAATAGCAATATAATGTTCACATGTACTGAGTGTTATCTATGTTCTAGTATACTTTTTAAGTGCTGTACTGGCACTGAGCAATTTAGCTAACAAAATAACAGGCTTTTAGATGATGTCTAATTCACCAAGATCTCACAAAGACAGTTTTGATGGTCTACCGTCTCCTAGGGTCAAACGGTCTTAGAGATGCAGTTTGTGACTTAATGCTGCAATGGTCCAGGCTTTGTTGAATTCAAAGCTCTAGAAGCAAAATGAGCGTCTTGGGGTGCGGTGTTTGTGGTTACTTGTGGGGGCAGCAGGAAATGAGGGTAAGGCCGTGCACTGTAGGGTCGGGAGGGCACAGGGGTTATCTCAACCTCTGGAGTACATGGGTCCAGAGGATGTTCTAGATAGTCACAGCGTAGCAGTTCAGAAACAATTCTCCTCACCCCAGCACAAGCACAGAACTGCATAACAAATTTGCACTTGAGCTACAGAGACTAGTGGGAAAGACTGCAGTGCGGCTGCACTCCTTTTTAATATTTTTGAGGAATCTAGAAGCCAAAAACTGTAGTAAGCTCTGGACAATAATGGATGGTTGGAAATCGCAGCACAAGAGAATTCAGATAAGCCAGAACTCATGCGATGCCATAGTTCTCTTTCTGGCTTTAAAATAAGTCTGGTTTTTTTTTTCTTTTTTTTAACACAATGCTACAAAATCTCAGAAATGTGTTCAAAGGAGGTTGCTGAGTCCTGCAGTTGGCTTTTATTTAGGAAGAGCAGATTTGAGAAAATATAAGTCAAGCTCTGCTCATTTGGATGTGGAAAGGGCGCATATTCTGGAAAGGGCGCATATTCTGGAAAGTTCCCTCAAGGTGAAGTGCAAAGACAATTGGTTAAAAGTCGGAAAGATCTGGATTTCAATTTCGGATGCACGACACTCTTGATGTGACCTTGTTAGCTTTCACAACCCCTGAGAGCCCTAGTTTCTTCATCTAAATAGCCAGAGTATAGCGGCTTACTTCATAGAGTTGCTGGAATAAAATAACGAGTGTGAAAGGCCCAGAGGTAGCTGATACACGGCAGGAACCCCACACTCATGCACACGCTCCCCTTCAACAATCGCCCTTCCTCCGTGATTATCAGACTCTCAGAAATGACCCGAAGACGGTGATGGTTTAAATATTAAACAAGCTGTGTTAATAAAACAAAAAACAAAAAACGAGAATGCTTTCCTATTTGTGAACATGCTTAGAGTTTTCAAAATACTTTCCTTATCTTTTACTTCATTTGATCCTTAGGAAAAGACAATATCACCACAGAATCTTACCAATGAGGAAACTGACACCCAGGGAAACGAAAGGACGATCTCGGGGCAAAACAACTCAGAGGCAGAGGCAGTGAGACTTCTCTTTTTCTTCTTCTCCAGCCACTCTATTCATTGATATGTTTTATTTAAGAACATTTTATTTATGTCTTTCATTCAAACCCTGTGCTAGGTCCTTGGGATGTAATTGCCCATGAGACCGCAGCCTGACCCCAAGGCGCTGTCCGAGTAGCCTTCTTTGATGATCCCACACTGTTGTGTTCTGCTCCAATGTCCTCAAGTTAGAAAGAAACCACAGAATTTGCACGTTATTCTACAGGTTGGAGGTTTTGTTCATTTGTGTATTAGCTCATTTTCTCCCTGAAACGTGTGGAAAAGGAGGGCCAGAAGAAACAGGCAGAGATGCTACGATGTGGATATAACTTCAGATGATAGTTAAAGCTGTAGAAAAAAAGAAATCACTCGGAAATGATAGACTGGTATTTCTAAGTAAACAGTGCTGTGGACCTCAATTAGGAAGCACATAATGCCTGGTGGTCTCTCCTTCTGTGATGCCAGTAGGTCATTAAGAGGTGATCACTGGGGCACCTGGGTGGCTCAGTTGGTTAAGCTACTGCCTCGGCTCAGGTCATGATCCCGGAGACCCGGGATCGAGTCCCACATCGGGCTCCCTGCTCCACGGGAAGGCTGCTTCTCCCTCTCTCACTCCCCTTGCTTGTGTTCCCTCTCTGGCTGTGTTTCTCTCTGTCAAATAAATAAATAAAATCTTTAAAAAAAAAAAAAGAGGTGATCACTAAAGGATTGCAAAGTGGTGATATTCTAATTCCATCATTTATGCTTCATTGTTAGCTGGGATGCCTCTATAAGGAGAAAACTCCCCTTATCCACTCTTTGATCCCCTAAGGGATAGCTGATATGGGTAGGGAAAGTAGATGAATATTTGACTCATGGTATTTACCGGTTTTGGAAACAATAGATTGCTTTCCTAAAATCCCCGGGAGGAGATTTTGTAGATGCCATTTGTTTTTTGTTTGTTTGTTCGTTTTTATGTCATTATTAGCTTGTGAATCTAAACATAGTGAGTTTCAGTACACTGCAGTCATTATACTTATTTGATGTCCAAATCATCTACTTTTTGTCCAGCCAGAGCTTATTCAGGGTGGAACTTGGTTCCCTCTATACAACCGTTGTAAGCCTTTTGTGGATATTCTTAAAGGATCGCGAACGTTGCCCAAGTTCCATATTAAGTAAGACCGAGAAAGATGGAGTTAGGGCTGGAAATACACCACCTCACTTACAGAACAAAATGATTGCCACTCAGCCTCACACCCTGGCCAGCATCATCTCTCCTCCCCGGCCAGTGTTACCTTTCTCAGTCCCTACCAGGCCATGTAACTGCCGCTTCTGCTAATTACACCTGAGCATCGAAAGGGAAACAGACCAGATACCATCTTTAATTCTCCTATGTCCTATTTGGTGCAAATATCAGGGGTTTCTGCTTTCACTTCTTCTGTTTTTTCTTCTCCAATGCACGTACATGACATTTTCCTCTGTGCTAGGAACAATAGACAAGTCTAGCGATTCGTTTGTGACTGGGTGCCAATGTCACTCCACAAATTAATCTAGGAGAAACAAAATTATGCTGGAAGTAACACGGAGCCCTCATCAGGTTCTCTCCAAAATCTACTTATTCACAATAACAGACTGAGCTCCTTCCAGAAGCCCAGCTTATCACGTGGACCCCGCATGGGCTCTTCCAGCTGCAGTGGGCTCTGAAGGACCGCTGTAATTCTGCCTAATTAATAAAGCAATGACAGAATCGTAGAAAAATATATGCATGATAATTTAAATCTCCCAGGAAAAAATCAATTCGTTCTGTCTAAACTCTGCCTTGGGTGCTCCCTTCATCAATTCAAGTGTGGAGCACACTGACCTTAAGTTGCAAATATTTTTCTTCGGGCATGATTGAAGCATCAGAGAGGTAATAGCTTTCAATATGCCTTTCTTGGAGATTTAAAAACACTCAAATGAGGACACTTATTTTCCCACTTTGCTATACGTAAATCAGAGAAAATAATCTTTAAAATGCTCAGAATAAATGTAGCTTGGGGCTGGTAAAGTAAGCTTTCCTTTGTGCAGTCAATGCCCGGATTAAAACTAAGAGGACTAGTCCCTTAAGAAGCAGAATGATGCAACTGTAATGCCCTTACTTTGTGAATTTCCCTCGACATGCCCCCTCTGCGTTTATTATTTCTCTTGGTGGTAAGCGTCTGAGTTTAATAATTGGAAAAAAAAAAAGTAGTCCATCTTTTAAAAATTGACACCACTCCCATCCCTGAGTCTTCCGTTGACACGATGTGAAACATGCTGATGTTGATCTCAAATAAAAACCAGTTCAAAGCCATAACTAGCACAAGCAAACAAGTGTAACCAAAAAGAGAGAAAGGAAAAATAAAAAACCAACAAAAGACATCAACAAAAAACCAGCCAGAAGCGTTTCATCAGCTTTCAGCTGGGGTTTATCATAGCCACAAGAGGGCTCTCAAATCTTTCCAAACACTAGGTAAGAGCCGAGACCCGTTTCTCTAGTAATTAATTTCCACAAATCAATATTACCTATTAATGTATATTACAGAGACAAGCTACAGATGCCTGACACTTTATGCCCAAGGTAAAGAGAATTTCCTATAAAAATTCTAGGGGCCTGCCGTGATTCTAAGTCAAAACCAAAATGAGTTGCACCTGTGATTTCCTGTGTCTGCTCTAGCATAAAAAATCCCAACACTGCACATTTCATCAAAGGTTAAAACTGAATTTGAAGCACTGTGTATATAATGGAATACACTGACCTCCAGTGCATTTTAAAGGCTGGCTGCTTCTTTCCACCACATTGTGCACCCCTAAAACAGCCAAGGAGGCTGATAGACAAAAGTTAAAACGCAGTGACCCTTTCCTGGGACCAGGGGGAAGTTGCTAGAGCCATTAGTCCTGGAGGTTTTCAGCTCCTGCTGAGAGGTTTATGGTGTTGATGTTCGCAGCCTACATCACAAAAGACCCTTGCAAGGAAAGAGGGTATTTTAATTCTCTTTTAAGCGGTGCATAAGGGGTAATATAGAGGACAGTAGGAGAAGGAAAGAAAATGGGAAGTAGGGTAATTCGGGGAGAGAAAGGAAACATGAGAGACTTTGGACTCAGAAACAAACTGAGGGTCTTGGAAGGGAGGGAGTGGGGGGGAGGGGGGATGGGAGAGCCTGGTGGTGGGTACTGAGGGCACCTATTGCATGGAGCACTGGGTGTGGGGCATAAACAGTGAATCTTGGAACACTGAAAAAATAAAATTAAAAAAAAGAGAGAGCGAGAAAGGGGTAGGATCTCTCATGCTACATGAGCAGAAAAGGAAGTTTCAGCCAGCAAATAAGGACAGACTGGAAAGTCCACTTTCTCGAAAACTCTGGCAGATGAGAATAGCACCTATCACCCCTACCTCGGGCAAAATATGGAAACCGAACAGAAATGCTGTAAGATTCATTAAAATATTGAAATCACCTTTGTATAAACTCAGAAAGCCCCTCTGAGCATTGATATAAAATGGCTTTTGATAATTGCCTTTTCTCTAATGGTGGCATAGTCCCAATGAAGGGGAGGGATTGGTAATAGCTTTCCTGCCAAAGGGTAGGAGGAGTTCCATGGCATTTTGGGGATGTGGACCTTTTTCCTTCTAGAACTGGCAACACAAGGAGAGTTAAGGGAGGAGGCAGACACTAGCTAAGACAGCTTAATTGTCCCTCCTGGTCAGAGTTTCCACATACTCATTTATTTCTGAAATTAAGAATTACTGTAGAGTAAATCTCTGGTTTGGGAAAGGCCAGTGCTCTGCCTTTGACTCAGGCACCTGGGAGATGGGCGACGGAAAAACAAATTCTCTCTCATGAAATCCTGCACCGCTTGGCATGTGTCCCAAATGCAAATTGAAATGAACCTTGATGTAAAGTGTGTACATTTTTAACGAATACTCTTTTGAGTTAGTGGTTCCCCAAGTTTTTTTTAAATTGGAGTTTAACTGACACACAATACAGTTGACCCTTAAGGAGGGCAGGGGCTAGGGGTACCCACCCCTGGCACAGTCTAAAATCTGTTTATAACTTTTGATCCTCCCAAAACTTTACTAATAGTTTACTGTTGACCAGAAGCCCTACCGATACCATAAACAGGTAGTGAACACATATTTTGTGTGTCGTATGCATAAAGTAAGCCACAGAGAGAAAATGCTATTAAGAAAATCATAAGGAACAGGGCACCTGGGTGGCTCAGTTGGTTAAGCGACTGCCTTCAGCTCAGGTCATGATCCCGGAGACCCAGGATTGAGTCCCACATCGGGCTCCCTGCTCGGCAGGAAGCCTGCTTCTCCCTCTCTCATTCCTCCTGCTTGCGTTCCCTCTCTGACTGTGCTTCTCTCTATCAAATAAATAAAATGTTTAAAAAAAAAAGAAAAAGAAAATCATAAGGAACAGAAAATACATTTACAGTACCACCCATTCATTTATTAAAAAAAAAATCCACCTGTAAGTGGACCTGAGCAGTTCAAACCCCTGCTGTTCAAGGATGAATGGTATTATGTTAGTTTCAAGGGTATAACATAGTGATTCAACATTTATATACATTATGAAATGCTCACCATGATAAGTGGAATTACTATCTGCCACCATACAAAGTTATCGCAATATTATTGACTATATTCCATGTGCTTTTTTTACCCTCATGACTTATTTATTTTAGAACTAGAAGCTTATACCTCTTAATCCCCTTCATTTATTTCATCCATCTCTACCAGTTTTTTCTCTGTATTTATGAGTCTGTTTTGGTCTTTGTTTATTAGTTTGCTTGTTCTTTTTTTCATATTTCACATATAAGTGAAATTATATGGTATTTGTCTTTCTGTGACTTATTTCACTTAGCATTATACCCTCAAGGCTCGTCCATGTTGTCACAAATGGCGAGATCTCATTCTTCTTTTATGCCTGAGTAATATTTCCTTCATAGATATATATAAATAAGTATCTCACAATCTCAATGATAAAAATACATATCTTACACATCTTCTTTAGCCATTCATCTAACAATGGACACTTGGGCTGTGTTCATGTCTTGAGTACTGTAAATAGTGCTGCAGTAAACAGAGGGTACATATGCCTTCTCAAATTAATGTTTTTGTTTTCTTTGGGTAAATATCCAGTAGTGGAATTGCTGGATGTTCTATCGTTAACTTTTTGCGGAAAGTCTGTACTGTTTTCTATAGTGGCTATTCCAGTCTGCATTCCCAACAGCGCATGAAGGTTCCTTTTTCTCCACAACCTCACCAATACTTATTATTTCTTGTCTTTTTTAGTCTAGCCATTCTGAAAGGTGTTTTTTGTTTGTTTGTTTTTATTTGCATTTCAGTGGTTCCTCAAGTTTACTTCCCAGTTTAAGTAGCCGTAGCTCCTCTTAATTGGCCTAAATCATTTATTTTTTGGAGTTTCAGAAGGTGCCTCCTAACAGGTCATGTTTTTTTCAGTTCTAATCTGGAGTTCCATTCAAATTCTTCCTCTTCATCACTTTGTGGGCTACTTTTGTGCGGTCTCACATCTATAGCAGAATACCTTCATTCATGCAACCTAAGAAGGTTGACCTTCTAATGGGACATTTCTTTTTAAAGCATTCTGGCCATGACCTGGGATTGAACTTTAGTCTAAGACTTAGGTGCATACATGAGGGTCTTCAGCTTGGTCTTGACTCAGAACCCTGCCCTTCCAGAAGGCAGCTGGACTGAGACAAACATTGTGAAAGAGGAGATCAAGCAGTAAGTAGGTAGAAACATATCTTTAACTGATCCCAGGGCATTTTGCTTTTGGACAAAGCACATCTAGTTAGTTAGTTTACGTATATTTTTTGAAGTGTATTTTGATCTGTATACTAAAAATAGCTCAAGGTTATAAAGAGATGGAATTTCCCATCTCTCAGCAGAAAGCAAAGGTTGTAGACTGTGTGTTTGTGCCCCCTGCCAAAATTTGCATGTTGAAACTGTAACTCCCAAATGAGATGGTATTTGAAGGCAGGGCTTTCGAGTGGAGCCCCCATAATGGGATTAGCACTCTCATGAGAAGAAAAAGAAACCAGAACTTGCCCTTTCTACATGTGAGGATACAACAAGAAGATAGCTCTCTGCAAATCAGGAAGAAAGTCCTTACCAGGCACCAAATCTGCACCCTGGTCTTGAACTTCCCTGCTTCCAGAACTGCAAGAAATAAATTCCTGTTGGTTAAGCCACCTAGTCTATGGTATATTATAATAATGGCCCAGATTGATCAAGATAGCAAAGGCTGATGTTTTTGAGAAAATAAGGGAACATTTTGTCCGTCGTTTTTCCCCTTCATAGAATATCCACTGCAACATATCTGAACATGCTAAGACCTGCCTTCTGAAGAAATTAAATGACTAAATGATCAGCCATGATGGGCTGGGGTAGGGGCTTTCTCAATTTAGAGTTCACCAGCCTAACTGCTTGTCTTTACTAATCAAATCAAAACCCACCGCTGGTCTCCCATTGAGAGGTGTTATAAGTTGATTCATGTTGCTCCTGAAGATCCTGAAGTCCTAACCCCCAGTACTTGTGAATGTGACCTTATTTGGAAATCATGAAGGGAAGACAATGTGAAGACACAGGGGAAGATGACCACCTGTAAACCAAGGAATGTCTGAACATACCAGAAACTAAGAGAAAGGCATAGAACAGATTCTCCCTCACACAACTAACTAGAAGGAATCACCTTGCCGATATCTTGTTTTTAGGCTTCTGAATTCCAGAACTGTGAAATAATAAATCTCTGTTGTTTTAGCTATATACTTTTTGGTACGTTAGCTACAGCAGCCCTGGAAATCTAATGCAGGGGAGATATTTATTAGAGAAATAGAAGAATATAATAGCAGAAGAAACCCACACTAGCTACCCACATTAATAAGCCTAGTTTTTCTCTATAAATATGGATGGACCAT
The DNA here is from genome assembly GCA_004023965.1 of Spilogale gracilis. Lineage (NCBI taxonomy): Eukaryota > Metazoa > Chordata > Mammalia > Carnivora > Mephitidae > Spilogale > Spilogale gracilis. The sequence goes on along the minus strand of PITA01005052.1, from coordinate 26,463 downwards.
TAAGGTTTACTAAACATTTGAGGGAAAAAAATGAATAAACAGAATAACTGCTTGGTAGAAATAGGCAATTTAATAAACAAAATGTATCATTCTGACTATCCTGAAAAGTTACTGCATCTATTAAATAAGAATGGGTTAGTAGGAAAAAGAATAATGAAAGAGTTTTTAGAAATTAATTTATATTCACATGTGTGTTTGACCTGAAAAAAAACATTAGATGGAATAAGTAATAGGATCCAGGAAACCTGGCAGATGAGGAGGGAGCAAATGTGGAAAATATGAGAAATTAAGAGACAAGGAAATGGGGCGCCTGGGTGACTCAGTTGGTTAAGCGACTGCCTTCGGCTCAGGTCATGATCCCGGAGACCCGGGATTGAGTCCCACATCGGGCTTCTGTTCGGCAGGCAGGAAGCCTGCTTCTCCCTCTCTCACTCCCCCTGCTTGTGTTCCCTCTCTGGCTGTGTTTCTCTCTGTCAAATAAATAAAATATTAAAAAGAGAGAGAGAGAGAGAGAGAGAGAGAGAGAGAAGGAAATGGATTCTATAAGTCCAATACCTGTCTAGAAAAAATTGCCAACAGAGAGTAAAGAAAAAAAAAAACACAAGAAACTACAGGAAGAAATAATGAAAGTAAAAGTAGAGTATTTCCTAAGCCTAAAATAACATGAATTTTCAAATTGAAGAGTCCTGTAGAATTCAAGGAATGTAAATGAAACTTTAGAGCCCCAAAGATAAAGAAACTGCCAAAAGCTTCCAGAGAGGAGGGATATACAAAAAGATGGGGTAAATTAAAATTAAATGACTAACAATTTTCTTATCAGAATTCTGAATGCTAGAAATACTGGATCAGTGACTTCAAAATTCTGAGGGAAAATGACTTTTAAAAATGGAATTTTCTGGGGCATCTAGGTGGCTCAGTTGGTTAAGCAACTGCCTTTGGCTCAGGTCATGATCCCGGAGATCCAGGATCGAGTCCCACATAGGGCTCCCTGCTCGGCGGGAGGCCTGCTTCTCCTTCTCTCACTCCCCCCTGCTTGTGTTCCCTCTCTGGCTGTGTTTCTCTCTGTCAAATAAATAAAATCTTAAAAAAAAATGGAATTTTCTAACTAGTCAAACTGTCAATTAAGTATAGAATAAAAAATATTGATATGCTTAGGAAAACTACCTCTTCTATACTCTCTGGAAAGAAATATCTATATTCTAGAAAACATCCAACATAAGTAAAAAGAAATCTATGAAAAATAGATGGGATTTAAGACACAGAATTAACAGTCTACAAGGAAAGATTTACTAGGATGACAACTCAGATATCTCCGAGAGGAGGAAAGTGAGAGGTGAAGTAAGAGGAAAGTCAGAGGTGGATTAAGCCTTTCAACAAATACCAGGATTTGTATATTGTACATTTTAGATAACAATAATGAAAGAGGCATAGAATTCTTCTCTCTGTAAGATCAAAAAAGACAATTGACAATTCCAGGAAAAACAAAAAGCTGAAGGAGAAAGTCACAAGATGTGAATCAAACTTAAACATGCAATATTTTAAGGACTAAATAGAAGAGAATGAATGAGAATCCATTTGACTAGGTGTGATTTGGAGGGACCACTGTACATTTCTTTTTCTCTGAGTTCGAGCACACTATTTGTGAACATTTACATGGTCATATTAAGCATGTTGTTTACTGTAGGTCTTTTAATTTTTCATTTTTAGAATCATCTTAAGAAATAAATTCAGAAGCCTATGTTTCACTGAAGGCCAGAATGAAAGTATTCATAAAAGCCTTACAAAATGAAGATAAGGCCAACAGATGCTGAGAGTGAAGTGAGTTGAGTGGGAAAGAAGGGAACTAAATGTGCCTTTATGTCCGCATTTTCAGAAATAGAGAGTCAAGACAACTTTGGAGACAGAGAAAGAAATAAACTTTTATTAACTGAGTAACAAATACTTAATGAGCCCCTACATACCAGGGGCAGGAGTAGAAGTGGCACACCAGTAAGGAAGCTGTGGTCCAGGATTGTATTACTATTGTGCAGTGACACCGTCAGTGACAGAGTGCATAAAGCAGTATACCCTTCTCAAGAAGGAGAGACACACATTGATGCCTTTTGCCACTCTTGAATTCAGTTGCAATGTCATGGGAGAGGTTCTCCTAAAGTCAGATGCAGAGTTCACCCCATACTCTTTTTCTGTGTTTTTTACATTGTCTTTTCTATTTTTACTTTTCTTTCTGTTTGTCACATCCTGGGATAGCTGTGGAATACATAACCTACACATATGCTATGTTTTTCTGGAGGTAAATTGCAAATTTATCTTGATGGCCAACTAACTTCAGACCCAGGGCTTTATACACAGCTCCTGTGCCAAGCCAGATATCTGAGAACAGGCTGATCTTACAGATACTATGATCAGAGAAGACCAGAAGGAACCAGGCCCTGAGTACTGAGAAACTCTAAAGATAAGAAGCGAATAACCCTATACCATATACCTTCAGGTTCAAATCTGCAGGAGTCACTGAAAACAAGAAACCTTCTAGCAAATCCAACACCAAGATATCAAAAATCTATTTCCATCATCTAATATCAATGCTTAACAGGTGTGTATGTATGTTTGTGTTCATTTTTAAATATAAAGATAATTCCTCATATTCAGAAGAAGAAAAGACACCATATGTGATATTGTGGTTTATAATAAGAAGCATATAGTTGGTGTTCATCTGGTTCCTGGTACAGAGCTCCTAAACCCTTGGAATTTCCTGAAGTGATGAGCCCATAAAGGTATCTGTTGTTATGTTAATAAGGAATGCCCCTAGGTAGCCCAAGAATGGGAGATGGTTGCCAGGAGAACAAACCATGTGAGTAGTTCCATCTGGACCTTCAGTTCCAGACCTGACCCCTCAGGAGGGAAGGGTTCAGTTGCCAATGGGCAATGATTTGATCAATCAAACCTGTGTAATGAAGCCACCATTCCAAAAAATAATAATAATTAAAAAAAGGGTTGGTGAACATGAGGAGATAGGTGGAGAGTGACTACTTACAGTGACCATAGAAGCTTTGCATCCTTTCTCCATACCTTGTCCTATACATCTCTTACACCTGACTATTCTTGGGCCATATCCTTTTATAATAAATTGGTGATCTAGTAAATAAAATATTTCTGAGTTCTGTGAGCCTTTCTATCAAACTAACTAAACCCAAGGAGGAGATTGAGGGAAACTGATTCATGTGGCCAGTTGCTCAGAAGTACAGGTAACTTGGGGTGCCTGGGTGGCTCAGTTGGTTAAGCAACTGCCTTCAGCTCAGGTCATGATCCTGGAGACCGGAGATCGAGTCCCAGAATGGGCTCCCTGCTCGGCAGGAAGCCTGCTTCTCCCTCTCTCACTCCCCCTGCTTGTGTTCCCTCTCTGGCTGTGTTTCTCTGTCAAATAAATAAAATCTTTAAAAAAAAAAAAAAAAAGAAGAAGTACAGGTAACAGTCTGGGCTTACAGCTGGAGTCTGAAGAGATGTGGGGGGGGGCATTCTTGTAGGACTGAGCCCTTCACGTGTGGGATCTGATGCTCTCTCCAGGTAGATGATGTCAGAGTGGAGTTGAATTGCACATCCAGCTGGTAGCAGAGAACTGCTCAATGGTGTGGGGAAAACCTCTACACATAGTAATTAGGATGAGTATTATACTATGATTGGTTGACAACTTTATAATGAACAGAGCTTCACCTAATAGTTGGGAGTAACCGATATCTCCAGGCTTGAAGGAGAAGAGGTTAGCAAGCTGACAACTCTTAGCAGGAAAACTGACCTTCTATGCAAATGTCATTGTTCTTCTGTGCCAGTGAGGAGCAAAAAAAAAATGTTGAACGGTTAATTCTAAGATTCAACTTCCAAATTCTTCTTAGTAAAAGAACTTTTCTGGCTTAGTGGAGGCCTCGTGGTAGAGGCTTGCAGGGAAATACTGGTCAGTAGGAAGTTTCTGGTAGCAGGAAAGATTTGCAGGAAAGAGATGACTAATATTAACTCTTACATTGATGTCTTGTGATTCTGTATTCTAAGTCCTCCTTGCCACACCAAGCCATCAGTAATGTATGGTATACAAACAAACGTCATGTGTGGGTGGTGGATTGGGGCAATCCAGGACAAGAAGGGGCTTCTTTAGCTGAGTCAGGATTGGAATGCCACTGACTTCAGACCATCAGGGCCAAAGGTGACCTTGAAGAGGAATGAAGTTCTCTCAGTGCATAGAAAACTTGGGGAATGATATGTGCTCCCCTGCCTATCCTCCAGAGAAAGATTCTGACAGTCCACCTAGTAGACCTTACCCTACTAAGCATGTGCACTCTCCGATCCGACCAAGAGTCCCCCATGACCTGAGTTTATTCTGAACATATTCTTTCTGCTCTAATAGAAATTGAATCTTCTAGCCTGACTGTGACTCAGGCTTGGGGCCCACATATTCTTGGTTCTCCCACACTTCCCTCTTGGATTTCAAGCTTTGATAGTTTTCATATTTTAAACAAGGCTTTCTTTGGGTGTAAAAAGACTAAATTACAGTGGTAGGTACAAATGGTTATTTATTATATGTGTTTGACTTTCTAATTTGTTTTTAATGAGGACTCCTATTCATGTTTTGTATTCATTAATTCCCTCCACAGATACTTACATGCCTACTATGTTGTAGCCACTGTATGTTCTAGTCTATGAAGTAATTCTACCCTTTGGCACATTGTAACAAATGTATTCGTTTCCTAATATAAAAAGAAGTTGAATAATATTAAGCTTTTTCTTTGGGTATTCTTTTTACAAATAACTGCACTTTTCCTATTTACATAGAGCTCCAGACATTTATTGAACATTTTCCAACAATTCTTTAAAACTCCAGCCAAGTGGGTAAAAAATAATTGCTATTCAGATTCTAAGATGATTTAGGAACAGGGCCCAAGTCCTATCAGAAGGAGAAAAGCCCTTTAAAAACAAGACTCTTTCTTTCGGATTCTTCTCTACAAAGCAGAGCAGGACAGGGCCTAGTGATGGTGCCTTATCATTTCCTGGCTAACATGCTCAAGAGATCTCCTTTGCGGCCCCAAGGTAAGTAACAAGAATGGCTTTTCATATCTGCTGTTGGTTTTACACCACAAAAAATGCCCATTTTGCTTCATTAACAAGGAAAAGGTTCCCACTGTCTAGGGGCCTGCTGCTCCTTCATACAGAACATTGTTTCCTTATCACTTGTCCTCAACAGACCCAACGGAGTTGGGAGGTCTCTAGAGAACTTGTTTTTGGATGGCCCCTATTATTAGTATTTAGTGTATTTCTCACAGCACAGAGGCCTATAATTAAGCTGCAGGAAAACTTGAATGGTAATTTCTCATTTTTGGCCAACACAAGTAAGAGAAAAATTACCCAAGGTCTTTTTGCTACACTTTTGTTGTTATTTTGTTTTGTGATTCATGGACAGTTTTCCATTAGGTAAAGGCAAAGCAGATTCCCTCACCCCCAAACAGACCCAAGCAAATTCCCCAAAGTCAGGGCTACTCCTATTTCCTTCTATTTCAACTTAACAATTAATCCATTTTTAAATTTTTCATAAAAAGATTTGCTCCTTAGACAGAATCTACGGTGACACCACTTACTTGAACAAATTATTTAACCTTTCTGAGCTTTACTTTCCTTATTTTTAAATGGTGATAAAAGTAGTACCAAGCTCACAGGGTTTCCTGTGAGGATTTAGTGAGACACAGCGTAGAAAAATCTTGGCACAGAGACTATCACATAATAAGCATTAGATGAAGGTCAGCTATTCTCATCATTCACTATGTTTTATGATGGCGATGATGATGACCATGAATGAAAACAACCCACACAAATACCTTTCCTGGAACACTTCCACATGCCTGGGGAGGGGAGGAAATATGTCTGTTTCCTCCTTTTCTCTTCCACGTCCTTGTTTCCCTCAAGGCAGGAAGGAACTGGTTTGAGTCCAGAAGGTGGTGAAGCCATGCTCTCCTGACAAGAAGGGTTAGCAGACCTTCCAAGGAAGCCACTGTGGTGACAGCATGCTTCCCTCATGTGGCAAAGCCATGTTGTTTCACTGCAGCCTTCAGACATGAGAGAGAGTCCTCTGCCATCTCTTATTATCAGGACAGAAATCCCATTCATGAGGGCTCCACCTTCATGACCTAATTACCTCCAAAGGCCCACTCCTGTTACCACTATATTTGGGGTTATGTTTCAACATATGAATTTGGGGGCTGGATATCAGCCTTCCACACCATGTTCTGCAAATCAGCTTTGACCTGATTTCAGCCTTGCAAGGTATTGGATGCCATCTCAGTCCTTACTCAAGAGGAACTTTAATTCTTACTTGGCATTTCTTTCCTTGTCAGAACCCTAACTGTAGGTCATGATACCATCCTAATAGTTACCAAGATCTCATTCTGAATCCCTGGACCCAGGCACTATAACAGGCTCTGTGGAGACATGACCTCATATGAGCTCCATATTCCTCAGTGGGAAGGCAACATTATCTTCAACTTTCATAAGACCAAGCCAGGTTTAGAGAGGTTATAGCCTCTGTCCCAGAACTAATAAGTGTTAGAGCCAGTGTGTAAATCCAGGCCTTCTTAACTGTGAAGCCAGTGTCTATAAGTCTTATTCATCTCTGCCTTGAATGCGCTAGGATTCATAATTACTGCCAGGGATATCAAGATAATTAAAACACAGCCCTGTCTTCACAAAGCTTATGGTAAAGTCTAGAAGCTCAAGGCCAGTACTGTGTCCCACCAAGTGTGATCTGCAGAATTCTTGCATGCGTGACTTGAGCTGCTTCTTAATGTGTAGGTTCCTAGCCCCTGTCTTAGTCCATTCAGATTGCTATAATAAAAAATACTACAGACTGAATGGCTTAAACATAAACACTTATTTCTCACAGTTCTGGAGGCTGGGAAGTCCAAGATCAAGGTACTGGTGGACTTGGTTTCCGTTGAGGATCCACTTCCTGGTTCATAGATGGCTGTCTTCCTGTTGCATCCTCATAGGATAGAAGGGATGAGAGAGTCCTCTGCCATCTCTTATTATCAGGACAGAAATCCCATTCATGAGGGCTCCACCTTCATGACCTAATTACCTCCAAAGGCCCACTCCTGTTACCACTATATTTGGGGTTATGTTTCAACATATGAATTTGGGGGCTGGATATAAACATTTAGTCTGTAATATTGCTCCTCCCCTACTTATGCTGAACTTAGAATCACTCTGAGGCAGATCTGAGGATTCTGCTTTTTTTTTTTTTTAATGTGTCACCAGGGGATTCTTAAAGTAATTAAAAGTTGAAAACTACTAGTTTTAAATTTAAAAGTAAAAGGCAAGACAGAATAGGAAATAGCATATTCTTCGGAAATCCTCCTAAAACATTCATCCGTAAGGGTGTTCTTTTCACCAAATGCATCTTTTCCTAAATTCTTAGCCTGAATATTTTCTGGGGTTGCTTAAATCCACCAAACATAATTCTTAGTTAGGAAGAATCATGTTAGCATTGGATTACAATAAAAATTTTATTACCAGGCTTCACTTTAAAAAAAAGAGGACATTATTACAGGCCTAACAAGGACCATTACTCAAGCGTGATGAATGCAAAATCAGAGGTCCAAGAGCTTTTTCCTTGAGTCTAAAATATTAAGCCAATAGCTCAAATGGTTAGAGGTAGATCTATAAATTCTGCCCAGATTAGCATGTATTTTGTTTTGTTCTCTCCTCTCTCTCTCTCTCTCTCTCTCCCTCTCTCTCTCTGTGTGTGTGAGAGAGAGAGTGTGATTTAAAAGAGAAGAATGCTCCCAGTTTAGGAAAACTCTTCTCCTATCCCATCAGAAGCCCACCAGTGCTCCCATCTTGAATGCCCATGGACCACTGCCTTCATATGAGTCATCACATTAAGTTCTCAGAGGGAGCCTCTACTCAAAACCAATACCAGGCTTCTGAAAGAATTTCCCACTTCTTACTCGGACATGCAAAATTTGCAATCTGGCCTCCTTCGCCTTTTAGAACGCATTTCCTTTCAAAATTAAGTTTTTTCAAGGAGTTGACCTACTTAAGATTCTACATTCCCATAACTATGCTTTTGCTTTTGCCTTTTCTTCCGCAAGTGCCAAGTCAGCAAGAATAGGTGGGGTTATACGCAGTAACAAAAAACCCCTAATTCTCAGTGGCTCAAAACAACAAAGGCTTATTACTTTTTGTGCAAGTCAGGTGCCTCTGAGGAGGTAGCACGGAGCTGGCCTCATTGTATACCCTGTAGACTTAGCAGGTGAAATAGCCATGTTCAACACTGTTGGTTGCCATGCCAGGGGAGGAAGAGAGCTCAGGGAGACTCGCATTGGCAGTTCTGTGCTTTGACCTGCAAGGGACAAAAGTCACTTTTGTTCTCCACTCATTCATCAGAATTAGTCACATGGTCCCACCCAGCCACAGTGAAATCAGAATGTACAACCCTGTTAGCGGCTCATGGGAAAAATATGAGTAAACAGAATTCTTGATGAGCAGATGTATTTTTTCAGATTCTGTCAGTCCTGAAGGCTGAGTTCAAATACCCCCTCTGTTGCTTTCCCCAGAGAGCCCAGCTGGATGACAGCGGGGTCTTTTCCCCTTCACTTAGAACTTGTATTTTTTGTTTTGTTTATTTGGCATGGTCAAATCCAAACATATTTCAAGTGATTATTTCACATTCATATGTTCTATCTCTTCTGAGACAAGAAATTGTCTTTATGGAAATCATTCACCCAATATACCACAGTTAGGAGCACATGATACATGTTTAATAGTACATGTAGGCATTGATTACCTTTCTAAATTGCATTTAAAATACGGCATCTATCCTACTATACTTTCACTTTGCACTACTATACATTAGAGCTTTGAACTCCTTTTTCACCCAATTTAATTCTTATGACAATCATTTCAAATACTACATCCTTAGTTGTTGGTCATCAAGCACTCATATTTTATCAAACACTCATTTGATGTTTTCCATGTATCCCAAACACATTGTACAGTGACTGACAAAAAATAAACACCCAACAAGTACTGGTTGACTAGTTAATTTTATGTTCAAAATGACCCTAAAACAGAGTATCCTCATTTTACAGATAAACAGGTTGAGGCTAAGGGAAATCTGGTAAACAATGTGCAGTATAATATTCTTATACAAAACAAAGCTTCTTTCACCAAAACTATTAAAGGGATATTATTTTGATTTAGGATGCAATCCATATTTCTAAAACTTTCCAGCATTTTGACTGAGTTCCTTTTTTTTTTAAGATTATTTATTTATTTATTTATTTATTTGACAGAGAGAAACAGAGAGGGAACGCAAAAGAGAGGGACAAGCAGGTTTCCCGCTGAGCAGGGAGCCCGATGGGGGGCTCCATACCTGGTCTCTGGGATCATGACCTGAGCCAAGGGCAGATGCCTGACGACTGAGCCACCCTGGCGCCCCTTGACTGGGTTCTTGATGGCAATCAAGAGAGGCCAACTCTAACTGACTTAGGCAGAAAAGGAACTTAGGGAGAAGGGAAAGTGTAGGAAGCCTGTAGAAATGATGAACTGGTTCACTGACAGGTACATCAGGGAGTTTAAAACTAACTAATATAACCCATGGCCAGGAAGAGTTCTCCAAACGCTGACTGCTTATCTACTATGGGCCAAACTGAGTGGTCAAGGCAGAAATAAACAGGTCAACATGCATGAAGAGCCCAGGTTTTGATGGGAGAGACATAAAGGTAAGCCGAAAATTGCAATGCAGTGTGACATAGCCATAGGGCAAGGAATGCCCATAGCCACCAGACACTGGCAGAGGCTAGGAGCATCCTCTCCCCTAGAGTCCCTGGCAGGAGAGCGGCCCAGCTAACACCTTGGTTTGGGCCCACTGATACTGATTTCAGATATCTGGCCTCCAGATACACAGGAGAATACATTTCTGTCATTTTTAGTCACCAAGTTTGTGATAATTTGTCACAGCTTTTGCTATATGCTTTATTGTCAATATGGAAGCAACATCAGTCAGAATTCCATTCTCTGGATGGGCTGAGTTAGAGTTCTGCAAATCAAATGATGTGAGATTTGGAGTTGGAATTGAGGCTGAATTACACCCTGAAGGTCGTCATTGGTTAGGAGCTGAGACACAGGCAGAGGTGTGGGCAGGCTCTCTTCTGGCCCATCACCCACTCTGCACCGGCATCTCGGTCCTGACAGTGGCCCTGCTGGCTGCCAGGGCCTCCAGACCCACAGCACATGGGGACTCACAGAACCAAGAGCCACGGGGAGTCAGGAACCTTCCATAAGCTTCCTACACCAACCACCTCATGGTCCCACTGTGCAACTGCCTATGCCTTCCGTCAGGATCTCTGTGCAAGCTTCCACTCATTCAGCCACACAAAGACTGGTCGGTGATTTTCCCTTGATTTTAAAGTTCTCCTTTTCAGATCTTCACTTTTCCTAGCTTTTCTCACCGTTTTGAAAGTTCTTACTCCTATGACAAATCCCTTAACATGTAGAGTGGCTTAGTTCCCTGATTGAATCCTGACTGACCCATCTGTGTGAGCTGAGGGGACGTATGTCAGCTAAGGTACAGGATGAGAGAGCCAGGGATGGCTGAACATGGTCACAGAGTGTGGTGGTTGACAGAAGAGGGAGAGGGTCAAGGTGGCTCCCAGGTTTCCAGCTTGGGAATGCAGGGTGCAGGTACTAGTTTTCTAGGTCTGCCATAACAAGGGACCAGATTGGGAGGCTCAAACAACAAAAATCTATTGTCTGGCAATGTGGAGGCCAGAAGTCCTAGATCAAGCGGTCGGCCACACTCTGCTCCCTCTGAAAGTGCTGGGAGAGGATCTAGGGAGGATCTGGTTTAGGTTCTCTCCCAGCTTCTGCTGTTCTGCTGGTTACCTGTGGTATTTCTTGGCTTGTAGATTCATCACCCCCATCTCTGCCTTCAGTTCACATGACACTTTCCACAACTGGGTATCTGTGTCCCAATTCCCGCTTTTTATAGGGACACGTGTTACGTTGAATTAGGTTGAATTACGTTGAATTACTCCAGGATGATTTCATTTTAGCTAATCACATCTGCAAAGAATCTATGTCCCAACAAGTCATGTTCTGAGGTACTGAGGGTTAGGATTTCAACACATGAATTCGAGGGGGACATAATTTAACCCATAATAGGAGGATCAAGACTCAATGAGGACTTTAAGAAGACAGATGGGGGAAGATAGAGTTGAGTTTCTGACATTACTAGAATAACCACCACCATCTTCTTGAGTGCTTGTCGTGGGCCAAGAACTGTGTTCATTTTTTCATGTGCTGGAACTCACTCATTGTGCACAAGCGATGCTTAATAAATGATTAAAATTGGCATTCGCACTTTCCAGAGGCTTAGAAATCAAGCTGAAGGGAGTTGAAATCATTTGGACAAGGCCACACAGCTAATAAGGAGCAGATGAACCCAGATATTTCTGAGCCAGAATCCTTGCTTTTAACCTTTATGATATTCCTCCTGCAGGGAAGTCCATGTAAAGAGGGATCTGGTAGGCAATTTTATCAGGTGAAGATACAGACTTAGCAAATAAGAACTTAGAAAAAGCTTGGATGAATCTATCCAAATCTAAGAACATAACTGAACAATTATAATCTTCAATTGAATAGTCAACATTCAACAGATTCATAGTTATTTTATCCTATATGTACATCAAGCCATCCAGTTTGGATTATCCATCCATTGGATAATCCATCCATTAGGACCACACTTGACAGTTGATTACCAGGAAGATGGAAGGTTCAGCGAATGCCTTACTGGTGCTGATTTTTTTAAGGGACCCAGGTAAAGATTTTGTGATATTTCCTTTAATATGTTTTTCCCCTAAAACCAGGGTTATTGTGATTATAATGTGACTCAGTCCTAATATTCTTTTCAATTTCAACTTAAATGCTATGTCCTCAGAAAGCCTTCTCTCACCTGCTCCTAAAATAAAGCAGTTAGCTGTGAGGGGTGCTGCCCTGAACTATAACTCTATCCGATCCTGGTTCTACTGTGCTTCGTGTTAATGGCTTATTTAATTATCAGTCTCTATTAGTAGATCATATGCTCACTGATGAGAGCGGCTGGATCTGTTTTGTCTCCATTATGCCTCTAATACCTGGCACATTTCAATAACGTTTCCATGACTGCATGAATGCATAAATTAATTGAACTTTGATTTTTCATTATTCTGGGATTTGGAAACACTTCAAAAATGCTTTAGGAAAGTGTTTTGGTTCTACCCATGGACATGCTCTGGATGAGTTTATAGTGACCTATTTGTTTATGTGTCCTTGTTAGTCTCTACCACATTTCTAGGATGGAGTCAATCCCTCTTCTAGCTGTGGGCTGTATTTAACAAGTGGTATAGACATCTACAATTCCAGGTATTTTTCAGGGAGCATAAATATGTAATAAACACTCTGAAGTAGGATTTGTGGAACATTGCTTTGAAGATAGAACTACTCACACCTCTAGATACCCTAAAATAGATGCTTGGGTTAGTCTGCAGCTGGAGAGGCCCACATACCTGAAACGAAGTTCTGCAGCTTCTAGAATTTCATTAGCAAACTTCACCTGGATATAAATGTAACATTATAGCAACTGAACAGTCTTTCCAATGCTTCTTAACTCAGTAAGATTCACCAGAAAAATATCTTTGAGGGTATTGTTCACTATATTGCATTGTGACTTCTTATTAGTGACCCATGGAACAATACTGAGCTCCCTATTTTACTTCCTTTGGAAATCTGTTTATTTTTATCATGTTGTCAAGTCTTGGCTCCTTACTGGAAAGATGATGACAATAATACTATCTATGTCAGAAAGTTTGGGACAATATAAAATGGGATACACCAATAAAATGCTTGCTTAGCATAGTGCTTAGTGCATGGCAAGCAATTAGTAAGTACCGAGTGTTTGTCACCTCATCATTGTCATATTACCCTCTTGACATTTGTGACTGGAAGGGGCCAACACACCCTCCTGACCATCTCTCCCAAGTGAACTTACTTTAAGACAACGTAAACTTGACCTCATCCTGATTATTCTTACTCTTACTTTTTCCTTGAACCATTTTTCTCATTTACATATTTCTTTTTCTTTTTTTTTTTTCCTTTTAGTTCCTCATTTTACACATTCCTAAGTACTTTTTGTTCATACTATTAGATGCTGGCTTACAATTTTTGTGGAACTAAATGAGTTCTCAATATGCACATATGTAAGTACATTAGTTTTCAAAGGGCAAAGATGGATCACAGATTAGTGGAATGACTTGCCCTCAAAGTAGCAAAGCAGAAAGAATTCTTGTGTTTTAAAGCTTAGTTCTGGCCCTTTTTTGTCTAGAAGACCGCTGATGCTTCTCTTTTGTTGAATTCCTAAGCAGTCCCGTCAAAGAGTTTGATGTGATTTCTGCCATGTTCCATGCTGCTTACTGTTGAAATGAAAGCTTTCCTTCTTATTTGGTGCAGAAATTTCATTGAGGGAAGGAGGGACCCTGAGAGAACAGACCATAATAGCTGGAAAGAAAGAAAGGCTTCCTGGGGTGTTGTGTACTGCCTGGGTAACCTAAATATGGTATAGCCGACCGATAGAAGCAGGGATTTTAATATTATTCTTAAAGAAAGAAAAAGTCGATTTCTTCTTATTCCCAAAGGTAGCTGTGATTAATCTATGAAGGCAAGAAGAGGGAGCAGTCATACACAGAGCCTTTAAGATTTATGGCTTTGTATGTGTAACGAACATAAGTGTGTAAATACATTTGTAAGCCCCAGGTTCTACCCTTAAACGCTAAAGACGCTTCCCTCCTCCCTCTTTACATCACGTGGCTCAGAAGCCACATAAAGGACACTTGGGGCTGCCATCTGCCCTCCATTCTTTTCCATAGACTGACTTTTCTCTCTTCTGATCACTTCAGCTGCATATCTTTCCATCCCCACAGTACCACCCCAACCTCTTGCTTTAGACTCCTATTTTCTCTGTTTGGATTTGATAACTCGACTCCAAACCATTTGCCTTGGCACAAGAGAACGGGAAATCCCACCAGGGATGCCGACACAGGTAACTGCTCTACTGCCTAGCCTTCAAAGCAGTAAGTCCATATTTCAGGTGCGACCCTTTGAGCAATGTCGGGTGCCCAGGATATGCAAGCAGGAATGTCTAGCTTCCTGCTACAGTTACAGGGAGAGATGGGTCCTCAGTAGTTTTCCATCAGATAAGCTGCAGCCTTTTTGAGGGCAGGAGCCACTTCGCTGGGCCACAGTCTTCTCAGTTTTGCAGACCAGGAACAACATTGAAAAGGTCTTTTTTTTTTTTTCCTACCTTCCCCCCACTCAAAGCACAAACACCATCTACAGTTATATTCTACATGACTTAATAAATGCTCATTTAAGCAGACTGTAGAGGGAAAGGAATCCTAATTTTCCTCTGCTGCTGTCAAAAACTCCAATGATAGGATTACCCATTCTCCAGCACAAAATTTTTTGCCTATCCACTCTTGGTATTGGATCTCAAACTATAAACAAATAAATTCTGGCAAGATTTCAGGTTTGAATAGAGCCTGTTTGCTAGAAAATGTTGAGTTACAATCTTGGCTTTTAACTCAAGAGTCTATTTCTGTCTTAAAAGCAAAAAACAAAATGAAACACATTTCCTCATCAATTTGTGCAAAGTCATTCTTACCTGCCCCTCTGGGTACAGTGAGGATTAATGACTTCTATTTCCTGACAATACCCCAGTCCCTCCCTGGTAGTAAGTTAGGGATATGAGCCCATTAGCTGCAAATGTTGCTCCAGTGGCCTTAAAGGATTAATATACCTCCCAAAGCCCTTAACTTGCTGGGACAAATCTGGCTCAGTGAGTTAATTGACTAATTCGTTAATTGTCAACTCTGTAAGATGAGAAGTATTGTTATTTTCACTTTATCAAATTCTTGAGGATTAACAACTATAGGGAGTACATGCTAAGAGGATTTGAAGGATACTGGATGACTGTGACACAAAGTGTTGGCTGTTATCAACAAATTCTTGTCCAGCCTTTCCTGGAGGAAAGGGGATGAGGCCATTCACTCGACCCATGGGTAACTGACAACCAGAGTGTTGGGAAGAGATCGGAATCTGTCGTATAAAAGCCCTCTTGACCTGAAAGACCATGTCCTAAAGTAGGACGAAGTGTCGGGGTGGGAGAGTGATTGTCAGTTTCCATGTCTTCAAATGAGAGAGATTCTGTAGTGTCGTGTGAACTGAGGAAAGATTTGGTCTGAGGCATAACTGGATATGCAGAATGGCTAGGTATTTTTTAGGGAGGCTTTATAATGCCACTTGAAAATATGGTTCACTTAGAGTCAAAGGAAAGAGCAAGTGGAAAATATTTGAAAATGTGAATATTCTATAAATAAGAATCAAGTGAAACTAGCACAGGGCATCTGAGTCACAGATACTATTAACAAGAGAACATCACTGGAAGGTGTTCAAATTGTTAGTTAGGATCAGAGGTTACAAAAATCAGACAACGCGTTTCTAAGGACAATCTTTAAAATTGCATGAACCGGTGGCACCTGGGTGGCTCAGTTGATTAAGGGACTGCCTTCAGCTCAGGTCATGATCCTGGAGACCCGGGATCGAGCCCCACATCAGGCTCCCTGCTCAGCGGGAAGCCTGCTTCTCCCTCTCTCACTCCCCCTGCTTGTGTTCCCTCTCTAGCTGTGTTTCTCTATGTCAAATAAATAAAATCTTTAAAAAAAATAAAAAAAAATTGCATGAACCTCTGGATGGTTTGGGAATGTGTTCAATCCCTTTGCAGGCCAGTGTGTTTTGAAAAATTGGAAATCCTACACAGAAGAGTCACAGACCAAAATGATGGCTAAGTAACCATTCCTGGTTCCACAGGAAGCATGTTTTATTGAAGAATCTTGACAGCGAAGTAGCTAATTAGACTTCTAGAAAATGAGGAACAGCTGAAAAGTTGTTCTTAAGAGAGAAAGGCTTTGTTTTTTTAAGGGAAAATGGCTTCAAAATGGAATATACACAAACATAAGTGGGCAGTAAGAGATACTGTAATTGACAGACTCCTTGAGATATGGAGTAGACCCTCTTGGTTGTCTACACGGTAGTCATCTTCCTTTCTTTCATAATGTCCAACCCTTGATTTTCTTCCAGTTTCCAATCCTCTCTTCTTCCCTAGTAATCAGGAGGTCCTGAAAAATCTCAGCCATTAGCAATGGTTGCCACGTTGGGGAGTTCACAGATGGGTGTGTAGTCAGTGAGATGTGAAAAGATGTCTACCGGAGGGCTTCTGAAAGTTTTCCTTCTCGGTACATTTCATAAGTCAGATATTTCTGAAATATCTCCTTTTCTATTGTGAGACGATGCTGTACTTTGATGTGCTTCTGTAATTTCTTCAGCCATCTTATAGTTACAAAGAAAAACTACCTTTAGATGAAGCCAACACAGAGGACAGCAAAACGAGAGCTGGAGGTAGATCCTTGATGATATTCTGAGCTACTGATCTTACTGTGATGTAGCTCTGGAGTTCCTTTCATGAAGACGATAAAGCCCATTATTTATTCCTGGTGAACTGAGTTCTCTGTTGCTTGCAGCCAAAGACACTCTACAAATCCAAAACAAATGACTCCAAATTGCTGTTCACTCTAGAAATGCTCAGTGTAACACTACACGTTTATGGAGAGCAATAGCAATGGAGTCAGACATGGAGTTTGAGCTTAACTTTGCCATCAACTGTGTGAACTTGGATAAATCACTTAAACTCTCCAAGCTTCAACTGTCAATAAAGGAATAATAACCACTATTTCCTAGGGCCCTTGTAAAGATTATATAAGAGAACATATGCAAAGTGTACTCAATAAATATGTGAAATACAAGCACCCAGACATTCTAAAGGCAACTCTGACAGCTGTTTTCAAGTAGGAAACAAATCAAGTGAGAAAATAAACACCATTCAAGCAGCAGGATAAATCAACCTAGAAAGACATATGGTATATTGGACAACATCTGAGTAGAGAAATTAAAGCTTATTTTTTTTTTTACACCTAATCCATGATTAAGCCCCAGAATATTGGTATTTCTTTCAGTTCTCCTAGGAACCCAGAATCTGAGGGGAAGATACCTTAGAAATCTAGGATCTGGGGAGAACTCAATGGTTCGTTTCCTTGAGACGGTCAGAGAAGGATCAAACAATGGGATTGAGATAGAATACCCAGTGATGATAAGTAGCGCAAGAAGAAATGAATATTGAGACCCTGAAGCCAAGAGAAGAAAGTGTTCATGAAATCTGAAGCGGACAACAGTTCTGATTGATGCTAAGAGACCAGAGTATAAGAACAGAGAGATGAACATATATATTTCCATGGAGGACAATGATGAAACATGGTGGGAATGGCTGAGTGGTACATGAGGGCTGCAAAACTAGAAATAATGACTATGTATACCTCTTCTATTTTACCAGAGAGGTTTAAAATGAAATGGGGCAGTAACTAATGGGCCACCAGAGATGTTTTTTCCTTTAAGATAAGAGATGCTAGAGCATAACTGGCAAAGCAATGAGACATCTGGCCTTAGGTAGAAGCTGAGAAACTTTACTCATCATGGTTAGATGGGAGGTATGGTTGTATGTAGACAGATGCAGGTATTTTGGTGGATTTGGAAGATGAGTGGATTTCTATCTGTTGGCTTCCATCTTGGACAACAGACAAGATATAAAAGTAAAAAGATAGAATTTCCCAGAGATGGAAAAGTGTTACATATTTCCCTTGTTCTAGATTTCAAAGTTTTGACCTTGGGTTAAAATCTGCAAATTCTGAAAAAGGAAGAGTAGAATTTGCTTTAATTAGAGAACATTCTAATTGCTCAGACACTGAGCTTTTTGGATGAATAGCCTCTTTGGCACAGATGCAGCATAAACTCTTGGGCACAGGATAGTCTTGAATTTAATAGGAAAATTAATTCTCTAACAATTGTCCATCTACTTTGTGGCAGCACAATATGGTGGAAAGAAAACAGTTTGGGGTCAGAAGAAATGAAGTGAACTCCCAGCTTTAAAACTGGCACCTTATGTAAGACTGGGCCAGGACTTTAACTTCCCTGCACTTTAGTGTCTACCTACATATACGATTTCTATGGTAATGTGAATCTAACATATTTGATATGAAAATCAAATTATATGAGAATAATAATAATAATGTCCCTGATAGTAATAAAGGCTATTACTTATTGGGTCCCTACTTTGGGACAATTAATCTAAACTCTATTCTCTCTCTATACTGCTGTTGGCTGAATCATGCCTCACCCACCACTAAATTTATATGTTGACAACCTAATGCCCAGTATCTCGGAATGGGATTATATTTGGAAATAAGGCCTTTATGATGGTAATTAAGTTAAAATGAGGCCACTAGGGTGGGTTCTCATCCACTCTGACTGGTGTCCCTATAAGAAGAGGACATTTGGAGACACCAGGGGTGCATGCACCTGGAGGAAGGACCATGTGAGGACACAAGGAGAAGGTGGCCATCTGCAAGCCAAAGAGAGAAGCCTCAGAGGAAATCAACCCTGCCAACACCTTGATCTTGTACTTCCAGCTGCAAGAACTATGAGGAAATCAATTTCTGTAGGTTAAACCACCCAGTCCCTGGTATTGTGTTACAGCATCCCTGGGAGCCCTATTTTATTTTATCTATAAAACCTCATATCCTTACTACAACTTGACAAGATAAGTATTGTTATCCTCAAGTTACAGACAAGGATGCTGACATTCAGAGAGATGAAGTGATGTCCTCAAGGTCACGTATGACAGGCAAATTCTTACAGACTGTATATTAACTTTAAAATCCTTAAATTAAATCATAAAAAACTGAAATCATAGAACAAAAAATTTAAAAAAATACTTTGTTTCTCATTCACACTCTTAGATTCCTAGCTTATATGCTCTGATTTCATAGCTGTTGTTATTTTCAGAGCTCCTATACCACTATCTCCTCAAGGTTTATTAGAATTTTTAAACATCCTTCTTATTGCCCCTTTTATTGGTCCCTTATTGCAATTCTATCATTCAAACTCAATTAACCAGATTGTTTATTCTCTCGGCCTTTGTTCCCTTCTCAGCTGGGATCACTTTAGGGGGTTGCAGCTTGCCAATTCTGCAATGAGGTGCTTAGAGCAGAACTTAGAGGGGGACCCTGTTTA
Organism: Spilogale gracilis; assembly: GCA_004023965.1. Classification (NCBI taxonomy): domain Eukaryota; kingdom Metazoa; phylum Chordata; class Mammalia; order Carnivora; family Mephitidae; genus Spilogale; species Spilogale gracilis. The sequence goes on along the minus strand of PITA01005052.1, from coordinate 7,215 downwards.
CTGGACATCTTTGCAATCAGATGGCGCCATGTCGGTGCAGCCTGGGACCTCATTCGTGGCTTGCAAACATCTGTGTTCTCTGCTTTTCCCCTGAAGCGTTTCACTTCCATTAAAAGTGGAGCCTCAAATCTCCCTTGTGCATCCATGACTGTGTACTGGGTGACTTCCAGTTGAAGGGTCAATAAATATAATTAAAAGGCTCATTCAACTGGATCTCATTTTCTGAGTGTCTTCTTTTAGAGAGCCAAGCCTTTCCATGTCATAAATGGATTTTTTTTTTACAAATATGAGGGCTTTGAAGGGTTGCAGATGTTCTCAGCCTATTGATCTGCATAGTTTAATGTCTGGCAAATTGTAGTCGGGGGCCTTAGACTCAACTTTTGTATGTGGAGAGTTGTCCTCTACTGAAGAATTTTCACCCACTCAGATCTCCTCATGGACAGATAATAATGATCATGACTCATCAGGAAATAACAGTGAGAGAAAAACAGTAGTAGCCAGTTTCTTGAACAACTATCATAGGATGGGGCATTTCTTTGTATTTTTATATACTTCAGTCCTACTACTTCTTCTTTTTTTTTAACTGGATATTTAGTAAGAACATCAGTTTAATACAAAAGCTCAATAACTAGGTAAAAATATTACAGGTCTAGTTTCCATTTTTTAGATACTCTAGTGTTTGTTTTTATAATTGTCATAATATGCTTAATTCTTGATTTCCTGAGGTAATCTTTCAGTAAGCAGCTGGTAATCCCTTGGAATCTGTCTAGTGATGTGCTCTAAGTGCAAAATTCACATTCGATTTCAAAGACTTCAGAAAAAATATTAAATAAATCATTCATAGTTTTTATATTGATCATATGGTCTGAAATAATATTTTGGATGTATTGGGCTAAATAAAATATATCACTAAAATTAATTTCACCAGTTTCTTTTAATGGGGCTACTAGAAAATTTAAAATTACACATGTGGCCCACATGTTTCTATTGGCATTGCTACTTTATTTTTTTTTGAGTGCTTTCTGCACAAAGGAAAGAGGCTTTTTATTTTTATTTTATTTTATTTATTTTTTATTATGTTTAATTAGTCAACATATTATACGTCATTAGTTTTTGACTATAGTGTTCAGTGATTCATTAATTGCATATAACACCCAGTGCTCATCATAACATGTGCCCTCCTTAATACCCATCACCTGATTACCCCATCCTCCACCCCCTTCCCTACAGTAACTTTTTTTTATTATCACAGCAAGCTGCCAATTATTACTTCTCTCTCATTACTAAGGAAAGCAAAGCTTGATGAATTTAACTAATGGATCCAAGTTTTCAGAATTACAAAGTGTCTGAGATTGGCACTCCAACTCCAAAGCTCATATCTTCTCACTCTACTAAATTTTCTCTTGACCAATCATCACTGACATTCCAAAAATATGAGTTTTCTTTAAAAAGTTACCCTTTGAAACTTCATTTAGCTGAATGTTGCTTTCTTAAACCAACAGTCTGAACTGCTCTCCTGTTTTAGAACTCTAGATGTTCAGTGATCCTTTGAATTATTGGTTTATTGTCATATCAGTCAAAAGAAGTGACAGTATGGTTCATTTTAAAAATTTCTTTTGCATCTGAGGTTTTGCCAAGATCTGTTTATCACTGTCATGTGGAAAAGGGAAATATGATGAGGCTTGAAACATTCAAATGTGAAGTTTTCCTTTTCCCATTCAAATAAGGGCCAGCAACAAATCCAAAGGCAAGATTTCATTTTCAGTGATTGACTCAAACAAACTAAAGGCTGAATAAGTGCCAGGTAAATTAGATGTGATGACTGCTGCTTGAAAGACGTGAATCTTAATGCTTTGGGAAGGTAACAGACAGATTAGAAACAGATCTTTTATCAATACTAATGGTAACATCATGGGTCACGATGATGGTAATTTAGGTTTGTGTTGCCTTTTTCCTTCCCACCATCTCAAAGCTGTCAACAGATATGTCAGAGAGGAGAGTCCACAGCTGGACAAGTCCAGCAAGAGCCACTGGGCTGGACCACTGTACCTCATTGCCAATGAACAGCAGCCCCTCGAGGAAATGCTGCTCTGTACCATTTGTTGGAGACTGCAAAGGAGAATTCAGTCAGATGCTTGTTGCCATGGGGATAAGAGTCAGGAAAAGACCTGTTCAGTGAAAACTGGTCTCCCAACATAAAACCTTTCCCTTTAGATATTATTCTCATTGGGCTGTCTGGGGGGGCAGGTTGAAAATAATTGGCAAAAAAGTCAGAAATTGGAATGAGTCAGAACACAACTTTTAAGCACATTTTTAATAGTTAAGTCTTATTGGTTTGGTTTTTGTTTGAAAACTATAAGCCTGGTATTAATGAAGGAGTACTGGCATCATCAAGTTTATATAATTTTGCTAGCTTAGCAGTTAAGAGAATGAGATTGGGATTCAGAGACTAGCTTCAAATCCTGCATCTGCCACTTATCAGCTATGCTGCCTTGGGGAAGTTATTTAACCTCTTTTTGTCTTGAGTCATCTCAACTGTATGATGGAAATAATAGCTTAGAGAACTGTTGGAAGAACTTAAGAGCCATCATGAATACCAAGCGTCTTTCAAGTACCTGGTACAAAGGCAACATTAAAAATCGTAGACTTCAATATTAAAATTGATTATTAATATCATTATAGCATTGTGATGACAAGAGTGGGTAATAATGTCATCAGTCAGTTAGAAAGATAGATTTACAATATGAACTTCCAAAGATAATAGGGAGGATGGGAAAGAGTGGAGGGTTTAAGGACGATGAAAAGGACTTGTGCAGGAATGACTTTGATATTAATAGGCTTGTTTGGGAGGTGGAGTGTTTTAAAAGAAACTAAGCAGAGCATTTTTTAAAGTCACATAGTAGGATACTAAGGTGGAAGTCACATATGAAAATCAAGATGCTTTGCCAAAAACATAAATAAGAAAATTCATCAGCTGGAAGAAGCATTGCTACGATGAGCATGTAGCTTCCATCTGGAAGAAAAATGCTAGAAAGAAACTTAATATTCATGACTGACACATTTTCTTTGTACTGTCAGTCAGCCGGAACCAAAATACACAGCTGGTTAGAAAGCCCATCTCTATTTCATGTTTCATCTGATGACCTTATACATCAAATCAAGAATTGTGGGTTGAAACAACACTCTTCACCTAGTTTATTTATTTATTTTTCCAGAGGTTGGTACAGTGACCAAAATCTGCCATAATGTAGGCTGTTTCCTTTCTTCGCCTTTCAAGTTCTTATCAGAAATCAGCACCAGAATTCAGTAATAAAGTCTCCTTATCAGTCCAAGAAATAAGGGAGAAAAAAAATACACACTTGGTCAAATACCTTATTTCCAGTCAAAATAATTTGTCAAACATAAGATTCATTTTTGTTTTCAGAACGCTGAAGTAAAGATATCTTAAATACATTCTTTTTGGAGGCTTGGTCATAAATATTCAGGAAATCTAAATGTTGGAAAGACTCCCCATTGTTAAAATACATCTATTTTTTATAGATTGTAAATTTCTTGAGTCAGAACCCACCTTTTATTATAGTTTCCTGGAATTGTTATCTGCACAGAGAAGTATTTATCAGACAGTTTTACATACACGCAGAACTCATGTGCCTAATTATAACTTCAGAGCTATACATTTTCACCAAAAGATGAATGTCAAAAGTTTTGCTGTTTAATCTATCATCAGGGATTGAAATAAAGAAATTGAACATAAGGAATGACACCAAAGTATATGGTCTCAAGAAAACAAAATCAGTGGCCATTGTCATTTGGTTGAGTGGAAACTGTCCTAATTGCAAAATCAGTAGGAACAAAGGTAGGTAAATGCACACCTAAATCTTCCTTGAGAATTCCAGTCCTTCCTAGAGTGTCATATTCAATCAATAAGAAAATGTTTGGGTGATGATGAAAAACTAAAATGAAATAGATTATTATCTTTCAACAATATGCTATAAAGGAAGGAATTCTTAGAACCGTAATCATATCCTTATTCCTTCTCAAGGGATTACATCAAACCAGCATAGAAGTCCTAGATCATTGTAGTGGAAATAAATTCCTAGCACTCTGGTCTTCTGAGAATTGATTGCATATTTATGTATCTTTGCTTGCTATGGTATAGGGCAGACTGTAAAGATCCCTGGATGACAAAGTGTGGTTGTGATCCCACTGTATGAGAGATTTAATTAGACACCCAATGTGCATTGCCTAATGATGGTGGTTTAAATTATCAAGGCGCATACTGCAATTCTCCAACCCACACACTGGAAGGAAGCATGAGGTAAAAATCCAGTAAATCCCCTTTTGACATAATGGAATGCAGGGAATTATCATGTTATCTTTGGCGGGCACACAACTCATCACCTCTCCTTCTCTAATGTGTGGGCTGTTTTGTATTACACAGATGATTGCTGCTTATTCTCTGTCTCTCAGCTACCCAGTCTGCTTGCCATCACATGGATCAGTTTAATACCTTGGCTAATTTCACCCCAGAATAATGTTTCTGTTTATAGAAGTCCAGCCTCTGTGGCAAGCAACAAATACTCAGGAGTTCCCAGGGACACAAGGACAGGGGATGCTGGAAGGATGGGGAGAGCCTTTACAATCAAACAAATAGCACCCACTTCCATGTCTGGTCTTCCCCACCCCAACCCTGGGAACTGGTGATTAGAGTCCTGTGTGCACAGCTGTACTTCCCCTTGAAGTCTGCTGAAGTGGGATGGCACACGGAGGGTACCTTATCACTGCAACTCTTAGACTGGAAAGGACAAGAATGAGGTGAAATGGATCCTTTTAAGCCAAGGTTGGGGCTACTAGGGTATGTCGGTAAGACACAAACTCACTTACTTCTCAGACCAAGGGATCTGTTTTTATTTTCCTCCATCCTTCTAACTCACCCTGCATGGACCACACATGACCAAAAGGAAACAACTCTTGGTCATCTCAACAAATTGGTGTTCCAGGAGGACTGATGACTGCAAGCACTTTCCAGGTATAAACCATCTGGGCAGGTGTCTTTTAACTAAGATTAATAAACATATGTCGCTGCAAGTTTCTCATTACATGATGCATGATAATGGAGAATCAAAGATTTCCAGTCAAACTGCCAAGGTGCCACAGAGCAAAAACTCTCCAGATAAACAAAGCCATGTCAGCTCAGACAGAAAAGTTGCCCTTACTGCACCTGAAATATTATGTCCCAGGTAAACAGTCCTCTTTGTTTCTGAAAAAGTGAACATGAGACTGAGGTCTCGCAGTCCAGGCCAAAATACAAATTATAAAATTTCCTCTCAATTGGTCTCTAAGTTAATTTCTGAAGCCAAATATAGAACTATTTTAGAGACTGTCGCTGGAAATGGGTGGCCAGAGAGTTGAACAGATCAATAATTTTATGGGGTAATTGAACAAAAGTTGAAGACCATGGTAACAAATGTCGGAAGGGTTCCATGGAACACCAGAGGGAAGCATTCATGGAAAATTCAAAATTTTGTTTCTCCCAAAATGTCAAAACACGCCAGGGCTGTAAGTTTCCAGGGAACCATCTGAAGCATGGTTTGTGTTTCAAATTCAGGATCAATGTGTACTTCCATTTTACAGCTCATGTGTGTAAATCCATAACTGCACATTCATTTAAATATTGTGTGAAACTATAGGCAGACTGTTTTCACAAAGACTATTAAGGTCTCAGAAAACAGAACATGTAATCTCCTTGCCCACAAAAGGTAATTATTAATTTTTCCATTTGCTTGTATTTTTGGTTGACCGATCCTTCATTTTTCACTTGAGAGGTAGGATAATGTTTGTGATACCTACATGTTAACATATATATGGTGTAGTATGTGTGTGTGTGTGGGGGGGCGCTGTTTATAGATAAATATATATTAAGGCAGAGGAAAATGATAACTATATTATTTTGCCTCATAAAACCATTATGTTGATAAAAAGTAGACAGGCATACCCTCATAGGGACTTACAGGGCATCATCATTAATTTGAAATAATTATATGGAGCAGTATATCAGAGATCTAAAATACATACTGTTACTAGAGAATGGCATGAACTGTGAAATAAAAACAGATGAAAGAGAAGGATGGACAAAGGAAGAGGTGACCAGAGTTGTATTTTCAGGGTAAAGACACTCTTTCCTGATCTACCCTGCCATATAGAATAAAGATTTTTTTTTTTTAGATTTTTTTTATCTATTTGACAGAGAGAAAGACAAATGGAGAGGAAACACAAGTAGGGGAAGTGGAAGAGGGAGAAGCAGGCTTCCCGCCAAGCAGGGAGCCTGATGAGGGGCTTGATCCTGGGACTCCGGGATTATGACCCGAGCGGAAGGCAGATGCTTAAAGACTGAGCCACCCAGACACCCCCCAAATAAAGATTTTTAACACAGAAATGATAACAGGTGTTATTTTCCCAGATTATACTTATCACCTTTTATAGCCTGACGTCGTTATGGCAACTAAACTTTATCCCATGTGTTAAGTTGAGGGCTTGATATGGCTACCTGGAGTCCTGTACTGAGGTTTCCGAAGCAGCATCTGGGTTAAAGAGACCAAGGATAACCAACAAATAGTTCTTTCCATGGCTACAAGACTGGCAGATGGGGATTATAAACTTGCCGTGACTCACTTGATGCCTAATCTGGGGTTTATTAAATTTTATTATTGATCATAAAGAATGGAACATTAGCATGCAAGATACCAAAAAACTAAAGGTCAGAGGTGAAAAGGATGATCAGGGTAACAAATGCAAAAATTAAGAAAAAATGAGAATACATCAAACTGAAAAGTTCTTGCACAGTGAAGGAAACCATCAACACAACAAAAAGACAAGCTACTGAATAGGAGAAGATATTTGCAAATCATACATTCAATAAGGGGTTAATATCCAAAAGATATAAAGATATAAGTTAATGTCAAAATCAAACAACTACATGTTTTTTAAGGCAAAGGATTTTAATAGACATTTTAATAGACATTTTTGCAAAGAAGCCATGCAAATGACCAAATGTATAGGAAAAGGGTGCCACATCACTCATCATCAAGGACATGCTAATCAAAACCACAATGAGCTATCACTTCACACCTGTCAGATGGGCTAGTATCAAAAAGACAAAAAAGAAAGGAAGAAAGGAAGAAAGGAAGAAAGGAAGAAAGGAAGAAAGGAAGAAAG